>JAAGKR010006174.1:5682-40433 GCA_011419295.1 Clarias macrocephalus
ACACACACACACACACACACACACACACACACACACACACACACACACACACACACACACACACACACACACACACACTCACACACACACACACTCTCTCTCTCTCTCTCTCTCTCTCTCTTCTCACCTGTGAGAAACAGTAGTATGGGCAGACGCTTCTCCATCACTGATGTTAGGAAGCTTACTAAGAAATAAGAAATTTGAATAAAGCAGCAAAATTGTGGTTCAAGTAAATGTGTACAGGTACTAAAATAATTACTAAACTAAAATAGTTTATATCGGTCACAGTCGTGCCCCAGAAATGGCAACATTAGGACAAACCTCACTCTGAATTTAAGATAAGATAAAATATACCTCTATTCTTCTTACAGCAGGGAAAATTATTTGTTATAGCAGCAAAATAGAAAATAGGAACAGTACAGTGTATAATTACAAAAGAACAAACAATAGAATAGTTAAATAGTTAAGATGTTGTTTCTATTGCAATGAACTGCACACGGGTAATATTGCACATTGTTATTGCACAGCTCTGTTGCAATCAGTTACAATACATTAGGATAATATTGCACAGATTGAAATTCAAAGATTCAAGATTCAAAGAACTTTATTAATCCCAGAGGGGAAAATGCTGGATGACTGGGAGCAGCTCTGATTGTACAGTCTAATAGCAGCAGAAAGGAGAAAAGACCTTTGATGTCGCGCCTTGAGACACTTAGGATGTAACTGTCTGATTGGTCAAACAGAGTCATGTGATTATTGTTGCTACATCTGATTGGTGAAACACAGTTACGTGGTCGATCCACCAGCTGCATTTCTCTGGCAAATATGAAGAATATCTAATGTGTAGAATAAATGCTATGAAAGGTCGAGTGTACCCGAATGTAGTGGAGTAAGAGTAGAGTTTGTTCTTCGCAAAATCTTCTTATGTAAAAAGTAAAAAAGTATGGTACAGTAAAACTACTTATGAAAGTGATTTTTTTTTCAAAAAGTTACACAAGTAAATGTAGCGGAGTAACTCTGTACTACCCACCTGTACAACAATGTGTGAAGGACATAAGAGACTGGATGTTAATTAACTTCCTTAAGCTTTCTGATCAGTAAATCTAGATGGCCTTTGTGTTTCATTGTGTTCAGCAGTAAAAGACCTTAGTGTGATAGATTCCAGGATAGCATTCTTTCATCTCAGAAATATTGCCAAAATAAGAAATTTAAGAAAATTTGTTCAACTGAGCTTTTCTGAACTCAGGAAACGATACAAATCTGCCCCTATCCTCACCATCGGATTCTGTCCCAACAATTTGTTGTGGAAGTCGATGCCTCCAACACAGGGGTGGGAGGTGTACTTTCCCAGAGGTCTTTGCATGACAACAAACTGTACTTTTGCTCCTTCTTCTTCACACCAGCATAAATGAACCATGACATCAGGGACAGAGAGCTCCTAACTATCAAACTGGCCCTGGAGCAATGGAGGCACTGTTTGGAGGAGTCCGAAGTTCCATTCCTGGTCTGGACTGACCACAAGAACATCAAATCAAGCCACCGAGAGACTCAATGCCAAGTTCCAACCATGACCCCTGTTTCTGGTCCAGCAGCGTTTCTGGAGGCCAACGTTAAAGAATTATATCTCCAACTTTGTGAAAGCATGTGACACCTACTTGACACCTACTTGAGATATAAATACATCAAGCAACCCCCAGCTGGCCTCCTCAGGCCAGGAGAAGTGGTTCCCCTTCACCAATAGTCTAACACTGCTCTGGAATTTTTTTTATTGGTTATCCGTATTCGATGGAACCACCTCTATCATGACCGTGGTGGATCGGTACTCCAAAGCACTACACTTCTTTCTGCTCCCAACTTCCTACCACCAAAAAAATGCAGAGCTCATGATCCTCCATGTCTTCAAGCTCCATGGCCTCCCCAGTGATATTGTGTTAGATAGATGCCTAATTCACCTCTCAATTTTGGAAGGCATTCTGTAAGGTCATTGGAGATAACCCTAGGATGTCATCAGGGTTCCACCCCCAATCCAATGGCCAGACTGAAAGGAAGAACCAGGCACTCTCTCTATTCGCAACTGTCCAGCTTCTGCAACTGGATCCTTCACATCAAGTTCAGGCCCTGACACATTCTTTTCACCACCACCCAAAATAATTACACTGATTATTTTAACAGAAAAGGATGGCAGTCTGTTATTTTACAAGATGCAGTTGACCACAGAACCAGTGGAGAATGTGAAGAATGTAACTCTAACACAGTTGAAGGTAGAAAAATAATTGACCATTACTTAAAATACTAAACACAAATTGTTAACTATTACAATTAGTGGCTACTCCAATATATGTTTAGGAAAGATGTGTATATTTATAGAGAGTGTTATGATGAATCGTTTCTTTGGTAATGCAGTATGTAGTGCATTTCTTGTTCTCAGGCTTGTAATATTGTCTTATAGTATATTGTTGTAATGATAATGTCCTTTAGACAACTTCACAAATATCAGTGTTGGATGGCCGGAAAGTGTACATGAAGTACTGGTCTTGAAGAATTCTAATCTGTGTACACTTGCAGAAAGAAAACTTTGCCTAAATACAAGTACTATTCATCTATGTAACAAGACCACACTGCATTAGTCAGAACACACTCACTCTTTCAATGATATCTCAAATTCAAATTCAAATTCAAATCAAATTGAATTTGATTTGAATTTGAATTTGAATTTAAAATGTTAAATAAAACATATGTTGTGAACAGTTATGGGCCTGATTTTATAATCTACTTGAGAAGCTGCAGTGGCAGCCACTTGAAACCGCAAATAACGTGCGGCTGGAAGTTGGCTGGCATGATGGCCCCTCCCGCTCCTGCCAGAAAGGCGTGTCAAGATTTCAGAGTAAACACACCTATTCAAGCCCTATTTATTCATTTACTGGGTGCCACCAATAGATGGCACTTTGTTCTCAAGAACACATAGTTTATACCTGCGCTGAGTTGCAATCAAATGATTTTAACTCCCCACATGAGGAAAATAACGTGAGCTAAAGGCTCATAACCATGTCTCTATTTGTCCCACCTTGGCCGTGACTTGTATACGGTAGCGCGAGCGCTTAGTTAACGAAAGTTGGATAAAAACCCTGAAGTGTTTAACAGTTAAGCAGTAGGTGCGCTTTAATAGTTATAGTTTGGCTTCAGAGTTGAACTAATGCTCATATACGAGTGCTATATCGCTTAACTTACTTGTATGAAAACTGCATTAAGTAAATCCCAGGTTGATTTAATGCAGACATTAATACAGACAGACAGCAGCTAACGCTAACAAAGTTCAATGGTTAATATTAGCACAGGCAGTTTATTTACATTCAAGAATTCCCCAAACAGTATTTTACACACTCTGTTTGTACATAGGCTTCTTAATATATAGAATTTTTATCAAAACTAGATATTCTGTAAAGTTTATTTATCTTTGTCTTCACTAAATTTTCTTGTTCTCTTTAACCAGAGCTCTGCTGTGGAGGATTGGGTCAGACAGGCGACGGCCTGAACAAGCTCTAGAGGGTGCTGTAGTACATCAGGGCCTTATGACTGTACAACAGCTTTAGGATGATGTTTGGTCAGGTCTATATTCTTAAACTGTTCCATCTTTGATAGTTTTTAAGAAACTGATAAGCTCCTGGTGACCTTTAAGCAACATGTATTCACCTGTTTTATACAAATGACTGTTTTAACTTTGACAAGTTTTGGAAGAATTAAGATTTTTAAGAAGAAGAAGAATAAAGAGTTATGTTTTAATTGTTAGGGGTATTTAAAAAAAAAACATTTACTTGAACCAACTACTTCAATGGGCTAAAATGGGAGACAACTTAGTTTTAAACGGAAACAACGATTAAACACTTGATAATGCGCTTATGTGACCCATAATTTTTTTCAGTATAAATAAATGCTTTGAGTTTTAGGAACTCCATGTGTTAAAGCCAACTGAGAAATACATGAGCTGATACAGACACACCTCTCCATCCACAAACACACATGTGGCACTTTAACCGTTGTCTTGTAAATAGATGACTAAACCTATGAACACAGCTGTTCAGAAGCAGTTCTACACACAAGCGCATCGTAACATGGTGCAGTATGGAAAGCCGCACCAAGCGATGCTTTTTATTGATAAGAGGGGGTTAACGAAATAGGAGTATGTGAGAGTGTTTGTGATACGCTCGGGAAGACCTTCCCATTTGCAGATGACGTGGGATTATTAATTAGAAACTTAAATGAAACGAAAGAAAACTGAAAACACAAAATAAAGAGAGCTCCGCTGTCTACACGTGAACGGATGGGCTCTGGAAACTGAAACAAAATCTAATATCCTCTGGGGGCGTTCGCCCTTACCAAGGATTTGTAGAGAGACGAAGGAGAGTTTGTGCTTTGTGCACTTTAAACTTAAACTGAGCACGCATGCTGAACTGACGCGTGCCACTCTCTCTTCCTCCATCTCTCTCTCTTTTGCCGGGATCTTACGGAGGCAGATAGGGGCTGGGGCTTTGCCTCCGTCTCTTAACAGCACACTTTTTCTGTCTGTCTGTCTTTTATTTTCTTTCTTTCTCTTTGGTCTTTGGCCCTGATTCCTTACCGGTGCTACCTAAATGATCGCACAAAGTGCCGAGGTATCAGGACCCCTAAATAAACACGCCACCAGGTGCGGCTCATTGGCTGATTGCCTGATGGCAGCGTTGCCTGGCAACCGCGTGTATAAATGGCCGCACCTTTGTCTGTTTAAGTTTAAGTGCGGCTCTGCCCCTCGCGCAACCCGCATGGTCTATTATTGTCCTTAATTGAAATGCATCAATACATTAATAATTTACACCGTGATAACATGAGTGCAGAAGAATCTAAAGAGACTATTACACAGTGCCTTTGACACGTCCACAGTAAATTGGCTACACACATTGTTTATATTGCTGCGTGGTTAATAAGCAATATAAAAAAAGAAAAAAAAAGAAAAAAAAGAAAGTAAGTGTTCCATGCATTACAGTAACGAATATTAATTGCCCTAACAAATATAGCTACAGTGTACAGTACAAACGGAGCGTATGTGCACTGGTGGGGATTGGAAAATTTCCCACTGTGCCCTCAGTGTTTTTCATTATCATTCTTAGTATGTTATGAAGTCTAGTGATTAAAATGGTATGTAAAAGAGAAAGAGAAACGATTTTATGATACCTAGTAAATGTCTGTATACAAAAAGTAAGCAGCCACATTAAAATCTTTATATCATGTTTTACCATAAAATGGGAAATGTTTTGGGGAAAGTGTATTGATTTACAACTCTGACTTTTTGCTTTTATTGAGAAAGTGGTGGTTCATTACTAAACAAATCTGGTAAACTGTAACGGTTTAAATGAGAATGCCGTGGCCTCTTGCTCTCTCCTTCCCTGTGCCTGTGTGTGTGTGTGTGTGTGTGTGTGAGAGAGAGAGAGAGCTCCTCTACAACACAAATAGCCTACAATAAACCGAATAAAGCAATAAAACTCAGAGAATTAAAACTTCATTTCACCCCCAGCAATGTACATGAAAAATAAAACATCTACAAAACAAAAGACAGAGACTGTGTGAATGCGTGTCTCTTTGTCCACAGGTGTGAATTTGCATACTGTTACTACACGTCTCTATACAATGTAACACACTATGTTAAAGAGAAAAAAACACTAATGATCTCTCATAAGCATGACATTACTAGACCCCATATTTAGCTGAGTTATGTATTTATGTAAAACATGCTGGTGCAGCATTATGAACTACTACATAAAAGTAATTTTCGGCTGACATTCTTTATTATTATTACTTTGAAAGTAGATGAGAGTGACAGAGCAAGATGACATCCTTGATGTAATGATGAAAATATGTAGACAATGCAAGGACTTTCAGTGGCATGGTGTCTTATATGCATGAAAAGACGGACCATTAAAGCATACAGTAGTTAGTGAGAGTTAGCTGAAGTGGTTTAAGTGAATTTTAACACGCTGGAGTCGTTTTAAGACAAAACTTCATCTTTATCTGATCGACTTTTTCCATTTCTCATCTGTGATTCTCTCCGATTACCGAACAGCGAGTGTATTTGTCTGAGCACCAAAGAAGTACAACTTAGTGTAAACAAGGCGTCAGATACTCGACCTTACAGAATGTGATTTCTGTGTATTAATGAGTTAGACAGAGAGACACACAGACAATGACACTGTATATATCTCCAAGATGACAAGCTTGATTTAATCATAATCACTGCAGTTGACTGAAGCAGCCATTGCTCCCCCTGGCTGGACTATAAAGAATTGCAACTAGCTTATCAGAACAGCGCAAATGGGCGTATAATGGGCGGGACTTCATTCACTTTCTTATTGAGGGGGATCAGGGACTGTGCACAGAAAGGTTGCGAACCTGCCAAGGACCCATCACGGATTGGGAAGGGTCCTGCCATGGAGCAGGCAGCTGTTTGAAAAGGCTTCTACTCTACTTCTACTGTATAATTAAATCTATCTAATGAGCTACTAATAAGCTATTTGTTCAACGTAAACAAACACCTAATATATAATAATATAATAAGTAGAAAAGATAAAGTGAATATTTTTACTGGGATTAGTTCATATTTTCACTTTGGCTGAAATAACAGCGCTGAAGTGGTTTAAGTGAATTTTAACACGCTGGAGTTGTTTTAAGACAAAACTTCATCTTTATCTGATCGACTTTTTCCATTTCTCATCTGTGATTCTCTCTCCGATTACCGAAAAGCGAGTGTATTTGTCTGAGCACCAAAGAAGTACAACTTAGTGTAAACAAGGCGTCAGATACTCGACCTTACAGAATGTGATTTCTGTGTATTAATAAGTTAGACAGAGAGTTTCTGCTGTACAGAGAGACACACAGACATGTACGTGGACTTCAACCTCAAATAATAATAATAGTAATAATAATAATAATAATAGTAATAATAATAATAATAATAATAATAATAATAATAATAATAATAATAATATCACTCATTACATTAAGGATCAGCAGATTATTATTTGATTTAAGGTTTTAACTATTCCTATAATCTCTTCTCCAATCATCGACAGGTACTTTACTCTAGTTGTTTCTAAAGTTGTTTAAGACTCACAACTTAGCTAGTGGAAATATATATGTTTTTTTTTCATTATATCAAAATTTAGCAATAGTGCTTCAGAGAACAATAACAACAGCAAATGTTGCATAAATTGAAAAGTTTAGTTATTTCTGTGATTTATCATAAAAAGGTGATATTTAATTAGATACATGGGCACTAAAAAATCAAATGTAAATGCACTCCAGTTAGTTTTTGCTTTAGCCTCTGTTCCTAAAAGAATATTTTTTTTTTACCAGTAATAACCTGCTGGTGTAAAGGTTGTTGTACAGCCTTGCTCTAAACAACACAAATAGACTAAATCACTAATTATCCCATGTTCAACTATACCAGTACTTGTGTTTAATAAGCTCAATGAATTATGAAAGTGCTAAAACATACCTGAAATATGAAGCAGGTAAACTATTGGGGTTCTGGCTTTTTCCAGAACTCAGTGTCTTCCGGAGGTGTTCTGGAGTATCTGACCACCCGTGTTAGTTTTTAGCTTCTTTTAGACCCGATAGCTTGATGTAAACGTTCTCCTGCTTGTACTACTTTACAAAACAGATTTTATGGAAATTTGAGATGGACAGGGCATGAGTGAAAAACAAACAAACAAACAAACAATAACAGAGCACTGCATATGTTTATTAAAGATTTTTTTTAAATAAAGGAAGAATTTTTAGACTTTTACTATTATTATTGTTATTATTATTATTATTATTATTATTATTATTATTATTATTATTATTAGAATGATTATGCAGTTATTAGCTCACCAGTCTTACCTGTAACCATGGATACAGGATCATATGGACCCGTTTAATAATCTGCAAAACAGTTTTATTTACAATGACAGGGTCAGGGTCTGCATTATAATGCAGTGTACAGGTAAAGGCTTTATTTTATGAATCTACACTAACTGTGCCATCATAAAGAAGTGGAAAGAAAATTAAATAGAGTATTTCAGTCATTCTTGAGAACTGGGACAAATATGCTTTTAATTTGAAATTAAAAGGTGAGATGTGCGTTATCAAGCCCTGGTTTGAAAAACCTTGCAGTTGTAACATTTCTGTACAAATGACAACCTTTTAGTTCATTACAGTCCGTCTTGGCTACACACTACCGAAGTGTTGTCCACCTGCACTACGACATGGTAGCCTCTGCTGGAGGGAGTATTTCAGGGCCAGAAATAGCGCCAGCATTTCGAGGCAATTGATGTACCACGCGAGAAGATGACCTCTCAAACTCCCTTGGGCTGGACAGCCATCCAAGACCGCACTCCAGCCCGTGAGGGAAGTGTCTGTCATTAGCATCTTGCTACGACAACACGGACCTAGAGTGGGACCCAAAGTCAAAAACCGGGGTCTGAACCACATAGAAAGGGTACAAAGCCCCTGGCGCGTAACCCTTGTTTGCCTCTGGGGATTGGCCCTTGGATAAAATCCCCTGGCGCTTAGCCACAACTGAAACGATCTCATATACTGAAGGCCCAAAGGTATCACCGTGGACGCAGCTGCCATGAGAGCTAAAACACTCTGAAACTAATGAACAATCACTTTCTGGCCTAGCCTGATTTCCTTTAGGGTATTGAGAATGGATTTGACACACGCCAGAGACAGCTGTACTTGCATTGCGATCGAATTCCATATGACACCCAAATACATTGTCCTCTGAGCAGGGAAGAGAACGCCTCTCCTAGCATTTAGTCTCAATCCTAAGAATGGAGGTGAGCTAGGACAACATCTCGATGTCGAAGCACAAGCCGCTAAGGATCAGCCAGTCGTCTATATAATTCAGAATATGGATGCCCTGTAGGTGTTCAGCATCCTGAAACATGGCAGGGAGGAACCGAGCACCTAACATTTCGCTGGAGACTGCTGCTCCCCGAAACACCAGCGGTGGCGGAGATGGACAACGGCCTCCAGAGGGTGCCAGGGAGGAAGTGGATTTTGTTTTTCTGAAGCCATTCCGTTGTGAACATTCTCTGGTGTTTTGGATCATTGTTCTGTTGTGTCACCCAGCTTCTACAGACTTTCAGCTAAAGTACAGACATGCTCACATTATCCTGTAAAATCTTTTGATATGTTTGGGAATTCCCCTCAATGACTGCTAGTTGGCCAGGCCCTGATGTAGCAAAGCAGGTCCAAATCATGATGACCTTGATGATGATCATGAGATTCACACCTCCAAACAGAATTTCTTAACAAGACTCCATTGCTAAGCATCTCGGAATCACTTGAAAGAATCGAGCTCAGAGTTCATTTAGGACTGAAAATCTTCCTATCTCAGAGTATGACATAAAAATTATTAATGAAGCATCCTGCTCTTTTTTTTCAGTAAGGAGTATGACTGTACCAAGTCATACTTTTTTTTTATTTACATATTTACATATATTTTTTTTCGACACTGAGAGCTATAAAGTAGGCTGCATGTTATGGTGGGTGTTGTATTCTTGACATGTTTTTGTAGTTTTAAAAAGTGGAAAAGTGAAATGGTTTGTTTCATGAGGATTTGGGCATTTTTGGCAATATTTGGGCAATAAGGTTGTTTCTGTGTCTTCTGCATACTCTATTAACTATTGCATGAACTATTGCATTCATTGGGTCTGTTGAGTGACGTGTATAGCTACGCCCACTTTGAGGGCAAAAGCACTGTAAAAGCACCCATAAAAGCAAAGATTGCGGTTAAACAATCTACTCAACATTTTGATTTCATTTATAGAGCCAACTTCAGGCAAATACCCAACTACTGGCAAAGTTTCGTTAAATTCTGTCAAGACAATTAGGTGCAAGCAACGTTAAGCTGGACCAAGCACCTGCGCCAATGCCACCCAGGCACAACACCCACTTGTGCTTTGTGAGCATGTTAAGACCTCCAAAAAGACCCAGATGATGGAAAAAAAGCATCACCCTATGATGTCAGTCAATATGATGTTACTCAATATAATTTGACTCAGGTCCTTATTGCCAAATTATTTCTTTTTTTTTTATTTTTATCAAACTATGATGCAATTCAATGTGATATTACTCATATTGAGCTTGTTAAGGTTACCATTAAGACATGATATATACCTATATCATTATATATAAATGTGTTCCTTATGTTACAGCATGCGAGTATGATGGGCGTGCGCCCAAATCTATTATCGCCCCTCGCTCACTTCATAGGCTCCCTAAGTAGGTGGCACCCCCTTCTGCAGGTACGCAAAGGGATGAGCCTGCCTATTCGGGCCGGCTGGTGATGATTAATTTTAATCGGATCTCGGGCTTGCTCCGCATTATAAAAGTGAGGCGCGGCGTTTAGTCCAGGGTCCAGGAAGTGCGTAACATGGTGGAGCATGAGAGAGAGGCCTGCAAGTGGGGCAATATGACGAGCCCAGAGTGACTTTAAAAAGGACACTGGAATTCCTCCCTTTGATCTCCATGCTGAAGACAAAAACTGCATGAGCTCCCGCGGCATCCTTCACTCCCGAGCCGAGTCCGCCTTCGCGTCCCCGCTGCTGAAGAGGAAAAGGCCGCGAGCAGGACTGCGTTGAGGCCCCGATTCCGAGTCAGGAAAGCCGCCTAGCCGACGGATGTCAGCAAGGACTCCCGCCTGAGGCCGCACCCAGAGAGAGCTGGGAGGGGCCAGGGAGGGGCCAAGCTGGGGCCCAAGCGGGAGAAGGACCTTTTAGGGAGCGTGCAGGAGCGCTGCCTCTGTGTGCTCCGTTTGGCCACTCCCCCCACTGCCACCTTTTGCCAGCCGCGTGCCCATAGGCGAGCTGGGCACTGCCTCAGACCTGCACCCATCCACATAAATTCCTTTCCCTTTTTTTCCGTCCTCCCTTCTTTAACCCTTTCCTTCCTCATTTTTCCTAAATAAATTACCCTTTTTCCCATAAGACCTCGCCTTGTGTCTGTGCTTATGTTGTTGCCCGTGCAACATAGGGTCGAATCCGTTACAATTAGAAGCATATTAAGTCCACCAAAAAGCCCCAAATGCTGATGTGACTTAATGTGATGTTACTTAATATGATATCATCCAGGTAGTTATTAGCCACTTTTCACCATACGTTTAAGGCCTCATCCCAGGTGAACTTTTTGAGATATCAAAAGTCCCTTCGCAATTTTGCATCCTCAGTGTCTTGAGATCATACGGGCCTAGGAGACCCTAGGAGGAGTATATCAAAATCCACTGTGTGCGTTTTGTAAACAATCAAAAAAAAAACTGACTTCCATGAGCTCATGACATGCAGTAAGAATTGTTCAGCTTGCTGATATCCACAGATGGCATTCAACCAGAATAACAGTTTTACTGCTGTGTCTCCCCCGGCAACAGTATTAGAAACGTGTGTTTACTGGCTTTACCACTAAGTGGCTAAGTAAGACTTAGTTCATTCTCTTAAGGATTAATGAGGTGCAGCTTGTTATGAGCTGCACGCAGAAGCAGATAAATTTAATTGATACTTTGTAAATAAATGAATTCACAATCACAGCACTAAAATGACAGTATAAATTTGGAATTTAAATTAAATGTGGGCATTTCTTATTTGCATTGAATTTAAGCAAAGTGAATGTTAACACAGTAACCCTTTAGATTGTATCATGTGTAACATTAGCGTAGCCAGAAAACAGACTCTGGGTGTGTGTCAGAAAAAATGGGTGTGCCACAGGTATTGTCAGATTAATGTGCAAAAACTATATAATAAAGCTGTATAAGCTACATAGTCTTTATAAGACTCTACTTTTATTTAAGTTCAGTCATAGTTATATAATTGTAGAAATGGGAATTTTATGGGAATTTTAAGGGAATTTTAAGGGAATTTTATGTTTAGACCTCTAAAAAGCCCCAGATGCTGAAAAAAAAGCATCACACTATGTGGTCACTCAATGTGATGTCACTGAACATGATGTCACTCAATATAATGTCCCACAGCAAGTTATTCACCACTTTTCGGCACAAGTTTAAGGCATTATCACGGGCTTAAACCCGTGACACGATTGAGAAATCAAAAACCATTTGCAATTTTTCATCCTCAATGTCTTTAGAAACATCACATCAGCCAAGTTTGTTACCAATTGTATAAGTCCCCTAGGAGGAGTATATCAAATTCCATCAAGTGCGTTTTTGTGAACAACCCAAAATAAACTGCTGTCCTGTTGAACCCATGACAAGCTCAATGAGCTCTTAATATGTACCTGATTTCGTGTGCATAATTGAAGTGGGTATGAGCTACGCAGCAAAATCTTGTGTGAGGGCATCAGACTCTCAGGCATCCTAATGGCAGTAGATTTCAACCTGTCTGCCAATTTTCATGGGTTTGTGAGCATATTAAGACCCCCCCAAAAACCCAAATCCTTATAAAAATAAAACAATAGGCCCCATCACACACTATGACAACTGATGTCAGTGCTTTGGTCCAAAATATTAAACATATGAAGAATTGCAAATTAGTAAAATGGGATGCACAAATGTGAGAGTTTTATTGAGAAACAAGGAGAAAGAATTTCTGAAACACAATGAAACCCTCCCATCACTGTGCATTGGAGTTCAGCTACATGTGATGTTGACTATCAGCATCCTGTTTATTGCACTCAGTTTATTATTCCCTGTAGGGTTTCTTCTTTCTGGAGTGGAGTGTGGTATGGAGAGGAGAACCATTAGACTGCTCTCTGTGCATGTTCACAAACCTGTAAGTCATCAGACTGTAGGTGATCTGAAAAACAGACTGAGAGGTAAATGCTGTCCTGAGCAACAAAACAATTTATAACTAACTCCCATGATGATATCAAGTTAGTAATGTAGGTCCATGAGGTCTGACAAGGTATAAGATGAGTAGAGCAAAAGGAGCAGACAGTCTATGACAAAGTGTTTATAACAGTTGCAGTTTCACCTTAAGTTCATGACTTAAAGATTTACAATTCTAATGTTTAATACAATATATTTTATTGTCTAAACTGTGATGGACAGGAGACAAGTGTTAATAGCACAAGTAATGTATTAGAACAGATTTTATTTTGAGTCTGTGACCTTCAGAGAACTTTTCCCATAAACTCTGCTGCTCATGGGTTGTCCTGAGAACCTATGCAAACCTTTTCCCCTTTTGCCCTATTTTGCATAACTCTGATTAAAACAAATTATAGTCACCAACACACAAACTAAGTCTAAGTGCAACAATTTGCACAACCCCAGGCTTGTTCCTTCATTACACTCACATCTTTGTTAGAATTCAGCAGATGATTAAATGTTGAACTACTGTATATGATAGACCTACGGTACATACATATTTTTTTCCCACTTAAAGCATAAGTAGATACAGATACATGGACTGTGTAATAAAGCTGTATAAGTCTAAGTCTTTCTTACATAAGTATGTTTAACAAATAAAATCCAAACAATACATTAATATAATAAATCCAAAGGCTCTGAACGTATAATCCAAGATCCAGAGATCCACCATGGGACAAGGTGAGTAGAGTAAAAGGAACAAAAAGAAAAACAAGTAGGTACTTATAATCTTTTCTGTGTCAATGTCATTGTGTGACATTGTTGAAGGTCACAGCATACTACAACTTACACACATGTCACAAGCTGGTATGACAGGCAGTTCGGGCGGGTGTTATTGCCTTGGGCATAATGGGCAGGCATGGGCGCAGAGGGGTTGTTTTTTAAACATAAAAGTCTTTAATTAACAAAAAAAGGAACAAACAAAACATGGGCTCTGGACAGACACACATACACACAGTTTCTTTTGGCATTTCAGACTTCTGTAAACATTTCGGAACAATTAAAGCATTTCAGACCCTAAAGGACTGACACGAAGGTTTTAGGACTGTTAGAGACTGGACGAGACAGGGCTAGAGATGAGAAGGGGAGCACACAGGGAGCTGAGAAAACACACTGGAAGCTAAGGGAACACACAGGAAGCTAAGGGAACACACAGCACAGTACATACATTAATTAACTAAACAAACCAAAAGATACACTTACACATTAAATGAATCACAGAACACAACAGAGCACAGATAAACAAATATAAGTAAAATAAAGCATAACCAAACAAAACAAGACCAAACCAAACCACATGCCCACTGACAGTATTAATGCTCGACCCAGTTTCCCAGAACAATCAGCTATTTGTAACACTAATAATGAGCACCCGCATCACCTGACCGAGGTGCATTCTGGGAAACTGAGTCGATTAACAAAATTACAAAGCAAAAACAAACAAGTGCACACAGTGACCTGTAGTGGTAGTCCTTTACAACATACAGAAACAGAGGGCATGCAGATGTTAGACTCTGCCCTTGGCTGGTGGGAATGACTCACCATTATATTCATGAAACCATAATAAGATGACTTTTCCTTTTTGAGGTAGTACATCATAATGAGGGAAATAACCATTAGAATATGGCACACTGTGGTTATGATAGGATGTACATGTGATGATGGCATTTAAGTGATGCTAAATTGGCATTAACAAGCCCAAGGTTTCCACTACAACAATGTCCCTTGCTTCCCAAAGTTGTAACGATCAGAATATTTATTTAAACTGAGAGTTACACTAAAAGGAGAGATCTTCATTGAGCCAGCTTACTTCCCCCTATATAAAAGTGCCTGTGCTGTGCTACATAGACCCCCCCCCCCTCCACTCCCAGTTTCCGACATATGAGGAGACTGTCCGTATTAGCCTATAACAAACATTACAACATTAACAAACATTATAGTAAAGGTTATTGTGGGTTGCCCCATGACCATGTAATTTACAGTCCCTCGTCCCCCCGGGAATTGCTGGAACTGGCTTCTTTGGCTTTCTGACTTTCTGGGTGGTGTGTCTCTTCCTCTGCCGTGTTCCTTGATTGTAACAGGAAGTAGATGATGCTTGGTCAGGAGTGGGTGGACAGTCAATGCGTCGTGCCAGTGGTCCCTTGAGTGGCCCGCCAAGCGATAGCTCCGTTGAGGTTGTCCCTGTGGTTTCACGATGAGGGGAGCGACGGGCATGGCAGAACTCCGATGGCCACTGGTTCCCATACTGCGGTTGTTGAGCCTTTGGCAGACTTTACATGACTTGATATATAGCCATACGTCCTTGCGCACGGAGGGCCACAAGATGTCATCTAGTAGCCACAACAGGGTTTTTAGCCACCCTCTGTGTCCGCCTGATGGGTGATTATGATAATGGCGCAAGAACTGCTGGGTTAATGACTGCGGGATCACAGTTTGGAGTCTCTCTCCCTGCTTCACAGGCGCTCTCCAATATTTGCCTTTTTCCAGCCTTGTCTCCCCCTTTACCAGCTGTTCCACTGAGCTCCCTGAGCCTCTGAGACAGTCAGCCACTCTGGGGTTCATTGTGTTAAGTATGCGGCCCCTCAGCTCTTCGTCTGCAATGTCAGTAGTGTCAGCGGAGTCTCCAAATACTGGAAACTCCAAGCGGATGGGAGGTCGCACACAACAGGCATATCGGAGCCCATAACCGGAATATCGGTGATGAAAGCAGGTTGGATGTGCCGGATGTAACAGATAGAGGAACATCACAAGTTATTTTGCTTACTTGGTGTTTCTCCTGGGTGCCACGACAGGAATGGGCTGGGCTGTGCAGAAGGGTGTGAAGGTGTAGGGGTGCAGGCCTGTGGTCGGCGAAGAGTAGGCCAGCTAGTAAGACCCAGCTTTTTCATTTGCCTCTCCCACGTAGCGTCTCCCCACAGAAAACAGTCTGTGACCGCTCTCTCCAGCTTTTCTAGCGCCTCCTGGACGTAGTTCTCCAACCCTGCTAAGCCAGTGTCCATGGCCTGGCAAAAACTAGTTTCCCGGTTTATCATACTGTTTAATAATACTGTGGATTATTTAAAAGCAGGCTCTAGCATGTTAACTTTCTCAGAAAGAGCCAATAAATCCACTTTACAAGTATTCACTTCATTCTGCAAAGTTCGTTCCACAGCCATACCAGACACACATTCATAACAATTATCATCATCATTATCAGTCTGTCTATCAGATATGTACAAAGATGTTACTTCTGCTGCCTGCCAGGATCGGCCTTATTAACAATACTAGCATTAACATCCATCTGGCTCATTAGTCTTAAAACACCTGTGACATACGAAAAAAAGATTCTTACACAGGGCACTTCTATGTAACTATCAGAATATTTAATTAAAGTGAGAGTTAAACTAATAGGAAAGACCTTTATCTTTATCCATTACCAAACACAACACACAATAAATCTCACTCTCTAAGTGTCAGCCAGAGAATGCCAGTGACCTTCATAGGTCTTTTTCCATTTGGAGATTATTCAAATATTCTCTCTGTTCCACATTTAAAAAAATCTGACTTTGGGTGTCAAAGTCAGGTTAAGTGCGTTATTGTAAGGATTTCTTGTTTTCGGTAGACCCCCTTTGGTCTACTCAGTACTCCGCCCGTATTCTGCTGTCCCGCCTGAGCTCAGGGAACCCCTCAATGAAACACACAAGTCTGTCACGAGGCGAGATGAAACGAGGTGGATCCAAGTGCAGATGAATAGTAGAAACGTTAAACTGAAGCAAGGTCGGAAAACGAAAGCGTGGGTCAAAAGCCGGAAGATCAATCAGCGTGATGTCCAGGCAAAAACACAAAGCGAGAGCCGTAGTCAAAATGGGAAGCATTAGATCGGTAACCGGGAGATCAGACAGCAAGGCGACAATCCAAAACACGTAAAACAAAAGCCGTAGTCAAAACGAGGAAGCGCGTGATCAAAGCCGGGAAATCAAACAGCAAGGCGACAAATCCAAAACGGAAGGCGAGAGACTTGAAACGAGAAAACGATACTAAATGGGCATGAGACGAGACGACGTAACTGGGACACGTGGAACGTGGAATTGATTCTCCGCATAGTTGAGAGGAGCAAGAGCTTAACAGCTCAAGGGTTGACTATCTTTGTGATGGTGAATGGACCAAGGTAGCGAGGAGAAAGTTTATGGCAGATGGTTTTTAGGGGAATGTCTCTGGCAGCAAGCATGACTCTCTGTCCCACCCTGTACTTGGGGGCCTGAGAACGCTTGCGGTCGGCCTGTTTCTTGTACCTTCTGCTGACCTGTAAGAGTGTCCTCCTTGCTTGAAGCCATGTCCTTCTACAGCGTTGGATGAATGCTTGGGCTGACGGAACACAGACCTCCTCCTCCTGAGATGGAAACAAGGGCGGTTGATATCCCAGGCAGCACTGGAAGGGAGAAAGACCGGTTGATGACTGGTCTGGGAGTTGTGGGCGTACTCTATCCAGGGTAAGAACTTGCTCCATGAGGTAGCGTCTCTGGAAGTCATGCACCTCAGGGCGACCTCGAGGGATTGATTCTTCCTCTCTGTCTGGCCATTTGACTGAGGGTGGAACCCTGAGGATAGGCTTGGAGTGGCCCCAATTAATTTACAGAAAGCCTTCCAGAATTGGGAGGTGAACTGCAGTCCCCGGTCTGTCCTTTGGCAGACCATGGAGCTTGAAGACATGATTGATCATGAGTTCTGCAGTTTCTTTGGCAGACGGAAGCTTTGGCAGTTGAATGAAGTGAGCTGCTTTGGAGAAACGGTCTACAACAGTCATGATGCAGGTGATGGCCGTTTGAAGAAGGTAGCCCTGTGAAATCCAGAGCAATGTCGGACCATGGGCGGTGTGGGAGGAATAAGGGTCATAGGAGGCCTGCTGGAGCTGTATTGGTGTTCTTAAATCTGAGACAAATGTCACATGCAGCCACGAAGCTGGAGACATCCTCCTTCAAGGTTGGCCACCAAAAACGTTGCTGAACCTGGGTCAGAGGACAGGCTGTGCCAGGGTGACAGGACAGTTTGGAACTGTGAGCCCATTCCAAAACCTGAGAGCGTAGGGTGTGGGGAACAAAGAGGTGATTAGGAGGAACATTACTGGGACCAGGTTCATGGGAGAGGGCTTGCTGGACCTTAGTTTCAATATCCAGCTTGGCTGCAGCGAGCAAGCAGGAGGAGGGGATTATGGTATCATTGGTGGAGGTGTCGTGAGTGGGTGAGAATTGTCTGGAGAGAGCATTTGGTTTGGAGTTCTTTGATCCCGGGCGGTATGAGAGTGTAAAGTTGAATCTGGTGAAAAAGAGTGACCACCGAGCTTGGCGAGAGTTGAGCCTCTTGGCGCTCCTGAGGTATTCCAAGTTCTTATGGTCAGTCCAGACCAGGAATGGAACCTCTGTCCCCTCCAACCAGTGTCTCCATTCTTCTACGGCAAGCTTAATGGCTAAAAGCTCTCGGTCACCGATGCCATAGTTTATCTCAGCAGGTGTTAGGCGATGAGAAAAGAAGGAACATGGGTGCAGCTTGTTATCATGTATAGATCTCTGCGACAGGACGCCCCCTACCCCCGTACTGGAAGCGTCGACCTCAACGATGAATTGTTGTGACGGGTCAGGAATGCTGAGGATAGGGGCGGATGTGAATCTTTTCTTTAGTTCAGTGAAGGCTCTTTCAGCTTCCTGGTTCCAACAGAACTGGGTTTTGGATGAGGTCAGGGCTGTGAGTGGAGCAGCGATGGTACTGTAGCCCAGGATAAAGCGGAGATAGAAATTAGCCAAGCCCAAGAACCTTTGAAGCTGCTGTCGTGAGGTGGGAGTGGGCCAATTTGTCACTGCTTGAAGTTTGGTGGGCTCCATCTCAATGCCGGTAGGGCCAATGATGAACCCGAGAAATGTGGTCAAGGTGGTGTGAAATTCACACTTCTCTGCTTTGACAAACAGGTTATTCTCCAGAAGTCTCTGAAGTACTTAGCGAACGTGGTGTCTGTGTTCCTCTAGGTCACGTGAAAAAATTACTATGTCATCTAGATAGACACACACTGAAGAATTGAGAAAGTCCCTGAGTACATCATTAATGACAGCCTGGAAGAAGGCGGGGGTGTTAGTAAGACCAAACGGAACCACCAGGTATTCATAATGTCCTGTAGGGGTGTTGAAAGCCGTTTTCCACTCATCACCCTCTCGAATGCGGACGAGGTTGTATGCCTTGCGCAGATCCAGCTTGGTAAATAGTTTGGCCCCGTGGAGAAGATCGAAAGCCATAGCCATTAGTGGAAGCGGGTACCGGTTCTTAACGGTAATGTCATTCAGGCTCCTATAATCTATGCAGGGTCGAAGGGAGACATCTTTTTTGCCCACGAAGAAGAATCCGGACCCTGCCGGAGAGGAGGAGGGACGAATGATCCTTGCCGCGAGAGATTCGGTAATGTATTGGTTCATGGCCTGGCGTTCCTTGGTGACAAAGAGTATAGGCGGCCCATGGGAGGAGTGGTGCCTGGGAGTAGATTAATGGCACAGTCGTATGGTCGGTGGGGGGGGAAGGGAGGTGGCGTGTGACTTACTGAATGCTGCCCTGAGGTCATGGTAGTCTAGAGGGACGTGGGTGAGATCGGGTAGCTCCTTCGTGGGGGTGGGGCTGAAGCATGACGTTGTGGCAGATTGTAAACAGATTGTGGAACATGATGGGCTCCAGGCTAGGATGGAATTCGTGGCCCAGTCGATCTGTGGATTGTGTTGGGTTAACCAGGGGAGGCCCAGAACGACTGTGGCGTGAGAACCTTCCATGATGAATAGGGAGGTTTGCTCTAAGTGGTTGCCCGAAACTCTCAGGCCAATGAGAGGAGTTCTGTGAGTGATGGAGGGGAGCAGACTCCCGTCGAGACCCTGGACCTTGAGCTGGGTCTCCAAAGGCAGGAAGAGGATACCAAGAGCCTTGGCCGAGGCCGCGTTGATGAGATTACGGTCAGAGCCTGAGTCAATTAGTGCCTGCACTAAGTGGTTCTGCTGTTCGTAGATGAGGAAGACAGGAAGTAGTTGACGCTGGTCGGGGAGTCTTCTTGAAGTCGCACCATCCAGCGCTAGAAGTTGAGCTAGAGGGTTGCTTCTTTTTACTGGACAGAACTTGACTTGGTGATCAGACCCTCCACAGTAGAAACAGGCCCTCTCTACTCTGCGTCGTCGTCGTTCCTCAGGAGCGATGCGGGGCCTGCCCAATTGCGTGGGCTTCTCCTGTTCATGGGCTTGTGATGTCAGGGTAACTTTAAGTGGTGGTGTCCCGGCTGATCTCTGAAGACGAAGACGTGAATCTACTCGGCCTGCCAGATCTATGAGCTCCGGGAGCGAGGAGGGGAGCTCCAGAGAAACTAGTTGGTCTTTAAGTGTTTCAGACAAACCTTCAAAGAACATGTCACTTAGTGCTTGTTCGTTCCATCCACTTGAGAAGGCCAGTGTTCGGAACTCAATGGCGTAATCATAGGCCGAGCGGGAACCTTGCTGGAGATTCAATAACTTGAGTCCTGCTTCTCTGCCGTGACATGAGCGTTCAAATACCCTCCTCATTTCCTTAGCAAAAAGCTCAAAGTTTGAGCAACAAGAGTCATGGGTCTCCCAGAGTGCCGTGCTCCACTCTCTGGCTCTCCCTGAAAGGAGCGTGATCACAAATGCTACCTTTGAGCGTTCAGAAGAGAAAGTGGAGGTCTGTAGTTCAAAAATCAATGAACACTGAGAGAGGAATGATCGGCAGGTGCCTGGATCTCCTTCATAGGTAGGAGGGGCAGGGAGACATGGTTCACGTTGAATGTGGCAGTCTCTGCTTGACGTTGAAGAGAGCTGGAGCCGTTGGAGCTGAGTCATGATGTCAGCGAGGGCTTGCTGGGTGCTCCAAGAACTGCACCTTGACTCTTCAACGTCGATTTCATGTGGTCGACATCTGCTGGATCCATTTCGTTTGGCTGAATTATTCTGTCACGAGGCGAGGTGAAACGAGGTGGATACAAGTGCAGATGAATAGTAGAAACGTTAAACTGGAGCGAGGTCGGAAAACGAAAGCGCGGGTCAAAAGCCGGAAGATCAATCAGCGTGACGTCCAGGCAAAAACATAAAGTGAGAGCCGTAGTCAAAATGGGAAGCATTAGATCGGTAATCAGGAGATCAGACAGCGAAACGACAATCCAAAACACGTAAAACAAAAGCTGTAGTCAAAACGAGGAAGCGCGAGATCAAAGCCGGGAAATCAAACAGCAAGGCGACAAATCCAAAACAGAAGGCGAGAGACGTGAAACGAGAAAACAAAACTACTTGGCAACGTGAAGACAGCGAAACAAAACGCGAGAGAATCGAAGCAGAAGACATTCAATAATCCAGAGATTTAAGCAGCGAGCAGCGCATGCTTAAATCACTGGAGTAATCAATGGAGGATGAGAGACAGGTGTGCAGACGAGGCGGAAGCGGGGGCATGGGAAAGGACATATGACGACAAAAAGAAAACATGGAGAGTGGAGAGTGACAGCGTGGGAAAAACAGGTTGACAGGCGTGGATCATGACACAAGTCAGTGCTCAGTGAGACGTTCAAAATTTATTGTGGAAGACAGAAGTATACACACACACACACACACACACACACACACACACACACACACACACACACACACACACACACACACACACACACACACACACACACACACACACACAGGTTACATGTGTACAGGTTACATCTGGCCTGGGAGGTTTCTAAAAGATAACGTAGAGAAGAATAGGAGCTTTGGGAGTTGTTCTTAGTTAGGAGCCTCCAACGTTTTCACGACCTGAACATAGATTAGACTAAGGAATGTGTTTACTGATAGTGCAGCGTGTCGAGGTCATAAAAAGAAAAACATTCTGTTCTGTTCTCAGGCACAAAGAAGAATTGTGAAACACACAGAAAAATAAAATATTCTTACAGTTATTTAATCCCTTAATTGTCACATGTGAATTACTACATAGTGGTAGCTATATATTGAATTATGATGTAACCCTACCCAAAATTTGGATTAGCAGCTGGCTTTGGTAAATGTTGGTTTGAGGACTATTGCATCAGTCAACAGTAAAATCTTGTATATTTTTTGTTTCCAGTGCTTATTGAAGAGCAGAATTATACCACCATCCAAGTGTATCTATATCTATTAACTTCTCATTTATTTTAACTTAACATCAGACTGTGACAGCTGGTAACCACTAGGGACAGCCTTGAGGGGTGTAGACCTTTTTTTGTTTTGTTTTGGTGCTGCATGGCAAGGAAAGGACAGAAAGGATAAGCTCCAAGTACAAACTGAATGTCTTTATGTTATAGGCCAAACTGAAAGTAAAATGCAGTAATTCCCTCCATGGCTGTTTAACAACACATGTGCAAGTCTAATCTAGAGGTTTGTTCCGATCGGCCTGAAGTAGTGTGTTCAGCCATGTTAAGTATGATTCCAAACTGCAGGGAGCGAAAATGATCAGGTCAAACGGAACTGTAACAGTGTAGGGAACAAGTGAACAACAGGTGTTTACTTCACCGGAAAAGGGAGTGAAAAAATTCTCATCAGTCACTGCATCTTGCTGAAGCGTGAAAAAAAATGGAGCTTGAAAAATTATTTATATTTATATTATATATTTATATTATTTTATTTATTATCGTTAATATCTAGGACGACATCATATTGAAAGAATGCAAAAATTATTTTTTAAAATCAAGAATCCTTATTATATAGGCTAGTAATCTGTAAAAATACATCTCTGTACATCTTTAATCAATTATTATTATTATTAATCAATAATTTATTTAAAAAGTTATACAGTACACATTTCAATACTATGTTTTATAATGGTATCAGTTTTTGTTTCAATAAATATTCAATATTTAATGTCTGTAGTTTAAAATTTCCACAGCAGCAGCGACAGGTATCCAAGGGGCTTATATTACCATGGTAACGCACAGAGGATGTTATATCTGCACTGGTGACTTTGCAGGGTGTTGAGAATGGTGGAGTTTTGTTGAGTGAAGTTCCCTTCATCAACATTTCCTGCAAACGGAGCAGGGACTAGGGAGCACCCTGTGAAGTACGCCTCAGAATGGAATCCAGCCTTACTGTGCCCATCTGATTCTTCTTCTTTGATTTTTTAGTGGTTAACAGCCAGCTTTCAGGTGCATTACTGACACTCACTGGACTGGATCGGTAACTTCTCCTACTGATCAAGGATCAAGTTTAATATTACTAAATCTGTAATGCTGGACATTCAAGTTTTGATAGCTCTTTCCTTTAAATAATTTTTTTCCTCAAAATATTTGTCCTGTTAGGATTTTTTTTCTTGTTTTGTTAAGGTAGATTTTCTTTTCTCCAATCTTTAGGGGCTCAGTATAAAAATTTGAAATTTGGTTGCTTAGCTACAGTGCCAAGTAAATATTTGCCATCAATGTTCTTAATATGGGATGGACCTGTAATTGATGTACTCAAGCATTGCTGGCGTTAATTATTGTTAGCATGTAGTTGAGCAGCAGCATAGATAATTTTTTTTTAAGTCAATTTTATACACTTTGTTAAAGTTTGTTAACCTTTTATTTTTGGCACTGTACAGCAGGGAGGAGAGAACGTTTAACATGCTCTCCTGTGCATCTGTACAGCCTTTACAATCTGTGTTTTTTTTGTGGCTAAAATGTAAATTTCTTGAAAATAATGTTGTTAGCTTCAGTGCAGTCCAGAAAGTACCAGTGGTATACAAAATGGAGGATTCCCATGTCTAGCTCAACAGCGGGGTAATAGACATGGTACCGCTCAAGATGGAGGTAGTTAATATCTTTGATGGACAAGGACGACTTGGCTAAGTTCGGAACTTTTATACCTCCACTTCACTGAGCCGAATTTGCTCCCGAATCTAGACAGATGCAAATTCGTTACGACCTCTGGAGAGCTCGGTAGAGGAGGCTGCTTATTGCCTCTTTGGACCGTATGAATTCTGTCCTGTTCATCAGCATTGTTAATATCTGGAGGAAAATTAAAGCATGTTCAAAAAATTTCTAAACTAACTGAAGCTTGTTTATACACCTAGTTAAACAACAAGACAGTAAAGTGTTACAATAGTCCTACCTGGAGGTGATAAAAGTTATTAATTAAAATTAATTAATTTTTCAGCATAACTAATGGTTCTAAAGAAAATTAAATAAGTACAAGTACAGATGTACATAATCCAAGAATATAATGTAAGTACATCAGAGCTCCTTATATAACCTGGCTCTGTGACTTATGTTCTTAAGGGCTCAGTGGCAGGATAACAAGGTGTAATGTAGCCCAAAAGTAGCACATACAACATGAATCTTGTAATTTATTACATAAATACTTATTTCAGTGCTATGATATGATCTGAAGTAGGAGGAGAAATATTGCTGGTGTTTTAAAGGCAAATGGATGGATGCAGAGTAACTTAAATGTAGTCATTCCAGAGCTACTAGCTCTCCGGCTGCTTGCTCTCCAGCTTTCCGGACGCTTGCTCTATCTGGTTCTCCGGCTGCTAACTCTCCGACTCTCCACTCGCAAGCTTTCCAACATTCAGGCTGCTAGTTATCCAGCTCCAGCTCATCGGCTGCTAGACTTAGTCATCTGCTGCTGGGCTTTGCCATTCAGCAGGAGCCTTCTGCCGCTGTGAACTGCCGTCAGCCCCCGGATCCATCCACCAGTTTTTTTTTTTTTACTACAGCAACTCTGCCCCAATTCTGAAGGTAACTGTGGCCATCAGATATATATATATATATATATATATATATATATATATTTTTTTTTTTTTTTTTTTTAATGGCAAGAACAATGTATCATCCACTATTGTTATTTTTATGTTCTTCCAGCATTATACTGAACTTAATTTCTCAATTTCATGAACACAATATACCTAGTGAGATATTTACATGTTATTCTGTCACTACTCTTGTTCATCTTAATCCATCAGTAAGGAGAGACACTGACTAGTTTATATTTACACAAGCTATGTTCTCTTCCCGGCACTTCGTCCCTTAATGGCTGTATTCCTGTCATCTTATGAGGACTTTGTGTCCATCTGTTGGGTTATCACCTTGCGTGCAAAGATCAAGGGTAAAGATTCGACAATGTGGTCTTTTAAAAGCTCTAGGCCGGGCTCTAATTGTCCTTTTACTCATAATTTTAGGTAACGTGCATGTTAATCCTGGTCCTGACCCAACCTTAAATGACCTGTCCTTCAATGACTTTTGTGCCAGAAAAAGTCTGGGATTTCTTCATATAAATTCAAGAAGCCTCTTATCAAAGATGGCAAATTAAAAAATTTGGGTCGAGAGCTCAAATCCTGAACTCCTTCCTGGTAATCACTGAAACCTGGTTAAAAAAGTCTGTTTCCTATCCTGATTTAAATTTACATGGCTACAATTTGTTCAGACAGGATATGTCTTCCAAAGGTGGTGGCGTGGCAATTTATACCAAAGAACATCTCAAGTGCTCTGTTGCCTTATCTAAGACAGTTCCCAAGCAATTCGATCTGTTTGTTTTAAACATTGAATTCACTAACAATTTCACTCTGTCAGTGGCTGGGTGTTACCGCCCTCCATCAGCCCCGGCCCGTACCTTAACGCCATTGTCCGGTGTGTTGGCCCCCTTGATTAAAACTGAATTTGTGCTTCTTGGTGATTTAAATTGGGATATGACTAATCCACCCGATAAAATCATTCAGCAATTTGATGCACTAAACTTACATCAAATTATCTGCTCCCCCACTAGGTATGACAACAAATCTAGACAAGGCTACGTTGATAGATATAATTTTAACAAACTCTCCTCATAAGCATCACTCTGGGGTATTCTGTTCTGATATCAGTGACCACTGTTTTATTTCATGTGTTTGAAATGGCTGTTCCATCAAGAAACCGATTCGATTCTGTTGTAAACGTGTCTTTAAAAATTTTAATCACCAAGCTTTTCTACATTATATGGCAGATGTTAACTAGTCTAGAATCAGTCTGGTTCCAACTGTAGATGAGGCCTGGTACTTATTTTATAAGCTTTTTAGGGCTACTATCGATAAACATGCCCCGATGAAAAAAATCCAGAGTAAAGGATCGACATAGTCCTTGGTTTACCCCGGAGCTCACTGCGTTTCTACAGCAAAAAAATACTGAATACTGGTGAACCCGGACTCTGGCGGTGCAAGGCGACAGTGCTAACCACTACACCACCGTGCCGCCCATCTAATTCCAAATAACCAATATAAAGAATTGAAAGACAATTTGCAGCTTGGAGCTGTAACCAATGACACGACTCGGGATGGGCCCCACGAACCAAAATTGGTCACAAAACAACTCGGTTATAGTGGACACCATAGAACCAGTGTCCACCAGGCAAGATACCAAAACCCCACCCATAGATACAACAAGCTGAGGACAAGTAGACATAAATCGTGACATAAAATCAGAACCAATTTCTTTTGTGGAGCCTCTTCCCAACAGAGTTGTGGCTCTGCAACTCGGTGGGAACTAGTTTTCCGATGGCTGGACGGGTGATGACTGTTCGCCGCTCATGACTGTTGGATTTGCTTGAGCTAGCGGTGGGCGGACAATCATCTGCTCCCCCATCACAATCTCTAGCAAAATGACCAGGTTGGTGACACCTACAAATTAGATTAGGCTTAAATGACCGCAAGGATAACTTGGGATTATGAAGCTGGGCCACACTTTGGGTTAACTGGTTCAATTGTTGTTGCTGTTTTCGAAGCATATCCCGCAGTTCACTCATTTCCAATGTGGCTGAACCACTACTGTTAGCACACTGATGTTCTTGCACCCCATATTGAATGCTGTAAGCGGATGGGACAGACTGACTTTGACCACATACCCCCCCAGGCATGCCCTCTCTTTCCCAACGCAGGGCTTTCATCAAACAGTGTAGATGTAGGTTGATGACGCACTAACTGCTTCAGTTCATGTCTCAGACTGCAACCATTAACATACTCAGATTGATCTCGCAGCAAAATCTTGCTGTTAGGCATGCCATGAGGCGACTAACTTAACCTTTTCCAGCAGACTGATTAAAGCAAAGGAGAACTCCACTAAAGTCTCCCCATCCTGTTGTCTCCTGGAAAAGAAGGACTCTTGCAACGCTACATATGACTTTGTACAACTATACAATTCGCGCAATACCTGAATAATTTTATCTGGATCTTCCCTCTCGTTCCTAGACCGATAAATTTCTTCCCTCGCCTCTCCCTCCAGGTGATCAAAGAGAATGAATGCCTGAATGCTTGTATGCGACTTCAAATGACGAAGTCGCGTACAAGACTGGGCTTCCTCCGCTCACTCGTTGATGCTAATGCCCAACCGACCACTAAACTTTGGACACTTACGGTCTCAGGGAACAAAAACAAACCGCTCCGCAGTCGATGCACCAGCACCAACGGGTGGGGGATCTGAAACCACAGGAAGAAAAGTAGTAGACAACCTAGGCTGTGCAACCGACACGTGGTCCTGCCGAAGCCTTTCATTATCAGCTTTTAATTTAAATTTTTTATTTTAATTTTAACACATCTCTTAACTCAGGTAATTCATCCTCCGTCCGTGCCAATGCACAGGCACTTACCACCAATAGGCAATATGATTTTTACCTGTGCCGATTCACCACAAAGAGGAATTGCAGTTGTCTGGGAAAACAGAGAAATAAGGAAAAACACAAAACCCACGTCTCCACACTACAAAAGTCAATTATGCCAGAATATGGTGGTAGGGTGTAGTTAACACTAAGCAAGTCTGATTACACCACTCTGGGAACTCACCCCAAGGACAAAAAGATGAAGATATTTAAACTACTCAATATAGAGGTAAGGCACACAACGTTCGATTACTTCCCAGTAGACAGGAGACATGGATGAAGTATAAAACAAAAATTGAATTTTATTACTACAATTATTTAAAAAACACTAAAAAGAACAAATAAACCAAAAAAAAAAACCCCAGTTCAAACAAGAGAACACAAAATACAGAAGAAAGAAAGAGAAAAATGGAAAACCTGATTGAGATGTAGTATTGTTGGAAACTACAGAATAAAAAGAAAAATACAGACAGAGCTGAGGTTCACGATGGCCAGAAATAAGGTAAAGTGGTCTTTTACTAGAGCACACTTCCACACACCACCGTGCACAATGATCACGCTCTCAAACACTCCAAATGTAACACTGCACACAATCGGGAAGAACCACCACCACAACAAGGAAGGCGAATCTAGCACGGAACCTCAGCTTCTACAATAAACAAACAAAGAAATAATTAAATCAACAAAAAAAAAAGAATTCCAACAATATTACAAATATCACTTAATGAGACATCATCTGACAACAATGAGTACCAAAAGCAAACTAAAGTACATCAGGAAAAGTCATAAGACATCAAATGTACCCAGTAGTCTCTAGTACAAATCAGCTATCCTGAAATACCTCCATTCAAATTAAACTTCAAACCTTCATGAGATGAATGGCAGCATCTTCAAAATTAGAAATTTGTAGCACTAGCTTCCATACTGTCAGCGACTGCGTCTTCAAAGCTTTAAAAACCAACAGCACTAGCGGCACCACTTGCAAAACAGCAGTCAAGGCGATATTAGCATATAGCAACGAGAGGGAGTTTCCTATGATGAACATGAGACAATAAACATTAATAAATCAACATGTCCCAGATTCCCATTAAAAAGGTAAGTTAAACCACTTACCATTCAGGTCTCTGTAGCGAAAGCACATACAGGCACGTGTTTAATCAAAGCCACATCCCACCATAGCACGATAGGGTGCAAGGAAGCCTAATCAATATGCAGGGGAAATGTTAGTTTCTAAAGGAACCAACACCAAACAAGGTCAAACAAACATACCTGATAGGCATCAGCAACCGCAGCACCAGAAAACACACTATAAAGATTAACAATAACCCCATTAAGTTATATGCATGAAACCAGTTTCCAAAAGCCATGTTTAAACAACATGCATACCTGCAAACACTGACAACAAAGGGGCAATCAGGTGTGACAAGACCCCGGCAGCAGCCAATCAGCCTTTTAAATAGGGAGGTGCCTTGCTCTGATTGTTGAACACTGCTGTCACTCACCTAAACCCACTACACTCTGATTGCTGAACACTGCCGTCACTCACCTAAGCCCACCACACTTGGAAAATAACGTGGGCTTTATAGATAACTGGAAGACCTTTGAGGGCAAAGCTGGCCTGTTAGGGCTGGATAGTGTCCATCCCACTTGGGAAGGTGCTGCTCTCATTTCTTGAAGTATAGCGCATAGTCCCAACTGTCTGCTAGCTGCATGGAGTCGTTACTCAGGGTCCATCATATTGAGACTGTCTTTTCCCCGAGCTAAACACAAATTAGAAAGATTCTGTTTTAGTAATTTAATTAACATAGAGACCACAAACTCAGATCACACTGAATGCACAGCCGACACCTCTGATCTGAAGCTAGAACTGTTAAATATCAAATCTCTCGTATATAAAGCAATTATTGCTAATGAAATTATCACAGATTACAAGTTTGATATACGCTGTTTAACAGAAACCTGGATTAAACAGGACGAGTATGTAGCTTTAAATGAAGCTAGTCCTCCTGGATACGGCTGCATACACCAGCCTCGGCTAACTGGTAGAGGAGGAGGCGTCGCAGGTATTTACCATGATAATCTATCGTGCAAAAACATGGGCTCAAATTGAATGCATTAATGTATAAATGTAGTAGGAATTAAGAGAACAGCCCTCTCCTGGCTCAGATCCTATTTGACTGATTGTTATCAGTATGTAGATTTTAATGGTGATTATTCTGAATGTTCTCTATTGGAGTTTGGTGTTCCAAAGGGTTTGGTGTTAGGCCCACTGCTTTTTTCCCTTTACATGATTCCTTTGGGCAACATAATCTGTAAGCATGATATTAGTGTTCATTGTTATGCTGACGACACACAGTTATACATCTCAGCAAAATCAGATGAAAAAAAAAACAGCTTGCTAAAGTTGAGCAATGTGTAAAGGATATAAGAGACTGGATACTAATCAACTTCCTTCTGCTTAATCCTGATAAAACAGAAGTTCTAGTCATAGGACCGCATGTAGCTAGAAGCAAGATTTTAAATCACACTGTTACTTTAGATGGCCTTTCTGTTCTATCTAGTGCAACAGTAAAAGACCTCTGTGTGATTATAGATTCTAGTCTTTCATTTGAAGCTCATGTAGACAATATCACCAGGATAGCATTCTTCCACCTCAGAAATATTGCCAAGTTAAGAAATATATTGTCATGCAGAAAAACTAGTTCATGATTTTATCACCTCTAGGTCAGACTATTGTAACGCCTTACTGTCTGGTTGTTCAAATAGGTGCATAAACAAGCTTCATTTAGTTCAGAATTCAGCAGCCAGAGTCCTCACTAGAACCAGAAGATACGAGCACATCACCCCTATCTTATCTTCACTTCATTGGCTCCCTGTGAAATTTCGCATTGATTTTAAAATACTACTTTTGACATATAAAGCATTAAATGGTCTCGCGCCACAGTTGCTTTACATCTCAGGGAGCGTTCATGTCAGTGTTTCTGTAAGCTGTAAGCTGCTTTTTTCTTGCCATAATACAAATTCAGCATCTTTGAATGAGAAGGTGTGTCCAAACTTTTGGTCTGTACTGTATATTATACATTATGTGACTGTGACCATACCTAACTGTTATCTCTCCTTTTCTACTCTCCCCCCCTCTCTCTCTCCCTCTCGCGGTCGAGCTACACATGTAGTTTCTGAGCTGCCATTGCTCCAGACTCCCTCTGTCCTCTGGACCTGCCTGACTCATCCTGCTTCTGGTTGGAGATCTCATCACATGGATGCCCCGTATGTCTCTTTGGGATGCGTCCAGTGTCTGGGGACGGTTTCACTGTACTATGAAGATGGTTCTGGCCTCGACTGATGTTCACAGCTGTTTCTCTGCAGACTTGGCTACAGTCGCTCAATAGTTCAGGACTGTAATACCTGAGCCTCCAATAACTACCTGGACTCCATATTAACATCATTTAACATCTGTTAACAACTGCTATACAGAACTGCCTGCCACCTAACACACAATATGAATGCAGATCAATTCCTGCTTTCTGTTTGACCCAAATGAGGATGCATTCCCTGTTGAGTCCGGTTCCTCTCAAGGTTTCTTCCTATTTCCATCTCAGGGAGTTTTTCTTTGCCATTGTCACCCTTCTGAGATCAGATGAGATCGGGCGCTCGCAGACTGGTATGACCATAAGCAAGAGCTGGTTAGAAGAGAGGTCTATTTGATTAATTAAAATGTATTTTTTTATTTAACTTTTAAAACTTTTTTAATAGAACTCCCATCAAAGTACTAACCAGTCCAGAGTCTGCTTAGCTTCCGAGATCAGACGCTCTCAGACTGGTATGGCCATAAGCGAGAGCTGGTAGAAGGGAGGCCTATTTGAACACTCACTCACTCATCTTCTATACCGTTTTATCCTGTATTGCGGTTTACGGTTGGCCTGGGGCCTATCCCAGGCGACTTAGGGCTCATGGGAGGGTACACCCTGGACAGGGTGCCAATCCATCACAGAGCACAGACACTACGGGCAATTTGGGAATGCCAATTAGTTTAATCTGCATGTCTTTGGACTGTGGGAGGAAACCGGAGTAAATCCACCAAGCACGGGGAGAACATGCTCCATGAACATAGAAACGGGAATCAAACCTGGCCAGGGATCGAACCCAGACCCTGGCTGTGCAAGGCGACAGTGCTAACCACTACGTCACCATGACACCCCTATTTGAACAATTAAAATGTGATTTTTCATTGATGCGGTCTCCCGTCCAAGTACTAACCAGGCCCGAGCCTGCTTAGCTTCCGAGATCAGACGAGATCAGGCGCTCTCAGACTGGTATGGCCGTAAGCGCGTGCTGGGTTGAAGGGAGTCCAATTTGAACAATTAAAATGTATTTATTTTTAATGAACTTCAAAAAAAAATAAACTGGGGGAGGTCATGTGACCCGAAGCAGGATGGCAGCTTAGGAGTTTTGCTCTGCATCGAAACTCCATATTTTTCTTATTATGCCCTATTTTTTATACATTTTGTGATTATTTAACAATACATTTAGAAATGGAAAGTGGAGGGGATAAGGACTTTCCTATCTTTACAGCGACAAGATCACAAAAAAGCAAAGAAAAGATGAAAAACTCCACCGCGCATGATGGAGACGGGGAAGAGGCCAGCGCTAGTTTACAGTCTGACACCTCACTAATTTTAAATGAAATTAGGGCTGTTGGTGCTCGTTTAGACGGCATTGAGGGACAGCTGGGGAAAATATCTACCTCAGGGAACTGTTCTTGAGGACTCTTTTGCTCCCCTCGCTGCACGAGTTACTGACAGTGAAACCCTGCTATGGACAGCTGAGCAGCGGATTTCTGCGGTAGAGGACTCGGGGAGCGCACGTGACTATGTCTTATTTTAATGTCTTATGTATATATTTTTTAATTATTAATATTATTATAGTGGACTTAAAGTTTATATATATAAGGAGTTTTGAGGCGGTCTTCTCTGGCTGCCGTTTTTCAGGTCGGTCAATGAAGGAGTTGGGGGAAGGTGTGTGACGAGTTGTTTTTTGTGTTATTTGAGCCCTATCGTTTGGGGATAGGGAGAGGGGGGAGGGCTTGTGGGGGTTTTGTTTGTCAAGTCAAGTAGGCCTTTATTGTCATTCCAACCATATACAGTTAGTACACAGTGAAACGAAACAACGTTCCTCCAGGACCAGGGTGCTACATACATGCAACAACATAAATTTACAACTTACATTTTTACATTTTTACATTTTTAAGTTACTCTAAAAGAAGAACTATCAATTATCTATTTTGATAAAGGATGAATTGAGGTAGTGGGAAGAGCAGCCGTAAACAGTTTACATTTTAACAAGAGTATTTGTGTGTGCAAATAGCAGTCAAATAAATATTGTGCAAAAAATTGCGAGGAGCAGCACAGGTAGGTAGGTAGGTATGAGCAGATTGAGATGGGTGTACATCAGTGTGATTGTGCATGTGTGTTTATCAGTTCAGTCCAGATGTTATTTAGTTCGTCTGAGTGATTTGTGTGTGTGTGTGTGTGTGTGCATGTGTGTGTGTGTGTGTGTATGTGCGTGTGTGTTTATCAGTCCAGTCCCTTTGTGTTAAGGAGACATATGGCTTGCGGATAAAAACTGTTTCTCAGTCTGGATGTGAGTACCCGAACGCTTCGGTACCGTTTTCCAGATGGCAGGAGGGTGAAGAGTGAGTGTGATGGATGTGTCCGATCAGCCACAATGCTGGTGGCTTTGCGGGTGCAGCGTGTGGTGTAAATGTCTTCGATAGAAGGGAGAGAGACCCCGATGATCTTCTCAGCTGTCCTCATTATCCGCTGTAGGGTCTTGCGGTCTGACATGGTACAATTTCCAAACCAGACAGTGATGCAGCTGCTCAGGATGCTCTCAATAGTTCCTCTATAGAAGGTGGTGAGGATCGGTGGTGAAAGCTGTGTCTTTCTCAGCCTTCTCAGGGCTTTCTTATGCAGAGAGCTGGTGTTGAGGGACCAGGAGAGGTTCTCCTCCAGGTGGACGCCCAGGAATTTTGTGCTCTTGACGATCTCCACAGAAGAGCCGTCGATGCTGAGCGGAGAGTGATCACTCCGAGTCCTCCTGAAGTCAACAACCATCTCTTTTGTCTTTCCGACGTTCAGAGACAGGTTGTTGTCTTTACACCAGTCCGTTAACCTCTGCACTTCCTGTCTGTACGCCGACTCGTCGTTCTTACTGATGAGACCCACCATGGTCGTGTCAACAGCGAACTTGATGATATGATTGGAGCTGTGTGTCGCTACACAATCATAGTCAGCAGTGTGAACAGCAAGGGACTGAGCACGCAGCCCTGGGGGGCCCCAGTACTCAGTGTGGTGGTGCTGGAGGTGTAGTTCCCGATCCGCACTGCTTGAGGTCTTTTGGTCAGAAAGTCCAGGATCCAGTTACAGAGGGAGGTGTTCAGGCCCAACAAGCTCAGCTTCCCAATCAAGTGTTGATTGTGTTGAATGCTGAACTGAAGTCTATGTACAGCATTCTGACGTAAGCGTCTTTCTTGTCAAGATGTGACAGTGCCAGGTGGAGTGTGGTGGAGATGGCGTCGTCCGTTGAACGGTTTGGACGATATGCAAACTGCAGGGGGTCTAGTGAGGGGGGCAGCAGAGTCTTGATGATTGGTGTGAGTGCAACAGGGCGGTAGTCATTGAGACAGGACACAGAAGACTTCTTCGGCATGGGGACGATGGTGGTAGATTTAAAGCATGTGGGAACGATGGCGCTGCTCAGAGAGATGTTGAATATGTCGGTGAGAACACCTGCCAGCTGTTCTGCACATTCTCTGATTGTGGATTCTCTGGGCGTGTGCGCGCTTCGTCTCTCTGATGGCCCGGGACAGTTTGGCCCTTGCTATTCTTAGAGCCGCCTTGTCCCCCGCTTTGAAGGCAGAGTCTCTGGTTCTCAGTAGTGCACGCACCTCCGCAGTAATCCATGGTTTCTGGTTGGGTCGTGAGATGATGTTCTTGGAGACAGTGACGTCATCGGTGCATTTGTTGATGTAGCTGGTCACTGATGACGTGTACTCCTCCAAGTCGGTGAAGTCGCCGTAAGTTGCAGCCTCCCTAAACATGTTCCAGTCAGTGTTCTCGAAACAGTCCTGAAGAGCAGAGATGGCTTCTGCTGGCCAGGTTTTCACCTGCTTCAGAACTGGTTTTGAACGCCTGACGAGTGGTCTGTATGCTGGAATTAGCATAACAGAGATGTGGTCTGAGTAG
>JAAGKR010006175.1:0-18592 GCA_011419295.1 Clarias macrocephalus
TCCTCCACGTCACTAGCGGCTCCCACATTAAGGCTACTACAATCATTCAGTCCTGAGGGAAGAAGACTATAACGTTATAACGTGCTTCCTCTAAACCACGTGACACCACCAACCACATCCTGCTCGCTCACACACCGTTGGACCAGCAAAACACACTTTGAGGACAGCGCTATGCACTCTTTTTGCTTGCATTTGCTCACAGACGCCCCTGGGTGGCTGTAGAGCTGTGATTAATGAGAGAGTACTAACTGCCTCCCATCCCACCCCACTGAGAGAGCCCTCAGCTACGAGAGGCTACAGCAGCACCCGGGTATCAAACCAGTGTTCTCTTTTACCACTATAATTTTGACGCTAGGGATGAAAACTAAAGCCAAAATCAAAAGTAATAGTAAAAATATATTAATTAATTAATTAATAATACTGAATGGAGAAAGCACAGTTAAAGAGTAATAATTTTTTAAACAAAAGAAGAAAAAAAGAAAAGAGAGAAAAGAGAATGAATAATAAAGATCCCGAATATAACATAGAATTATGCTGCATGTATGATTGTGATTTTCTCACGCATGCGGAGGCTTGCGATTTTCTCTTAATCATGTTTTTTAGTCTTTCAGTGTCTTATGAAAAGTACCACATGATTAAACTCATTGCAAATATGTTAATGTTACTGTAAATACTGACATGTATGTCTCTCTTTTGATAATACTGTATCACTCCTCACTCAGTTTTAAAGCAGGTGCACATCTGCATGCAGCTTTTCCACAGCTTCACACAGCTGTAAATGTGTGTTAATTACAACAGGTTTACGCAAATTATTTTTCTGGAGAGTGTGGAGCTAGCTTTGCCAATCCCTTTTTTTTTGTAAATGAAATGAGTGTGTTTTTGTAAATGAAATGATATTGAAGCAACCCAGAAGAAATATGTACATAAACGGTTCTCATCTTCACACCCCACACACACACACACACAAGGCTCTTCAGACTTTTTTTATTGTTCAAATAATAATCATCATGCTTTTTTGCTGTTTGTGTCCAGAATTGGATGGAATGTGGTTGTGGCTTATTTATGACTGAAATAAAGCTGCTCACATTGCGCAAACTTTCACTTTGTAAAAGGCGATATGAACAGCTTGATTTCAGTCATAAAGAGTGATTGTGAATGGCTTGATGGGGGGGTCGCTACCAGTGGCGGCTGGTGCAAAAAAAATTTGGGGGGGCGTAAATTTAATTAAAATTTAACTTTTAATACTCGCCTGTAAATAGTCATTTATCAGGTGATTAAGCATCATTACTACTAGTATAAAATAAAGGCATGATTCACATCGCATCCAGTCAGCAGCTCCGCTTGCCATAAGAAGTGCTGGAAGACTCGTTGAGAATGGTCCAATCACATTAGCCCAAATATTTAAAAACAATATTGATTCGCTAAGAACAAAAGTGGGAGGGTTCGGGGCGCTCAGTGCTGCGCCACAAGGATGATTTGAAAAAATTCAATTAGAGCTCAGCCTCAAGTCACATGCTTTTCAAAAATGTACCTGCCTATATAGACACTCGTTTGTCTGGCGCCCCGCGTACACGAACACAAATGAACGTAATACAGTTTAGATTTTTTTTTATTGCAAATAAATTATATTAAGAAATACAGCGGAATATTGTGACTAAATGACATTATGTCATTATTAAAATAAATTATTATTATGTTAAATAATTACCTGTTAAAGTTTCATACTTCTCTGCCTAAGTACACTTTTACATCGCTACGAAAAAATTTACAGAACTGGTAAAGACTGCAAAGGCCTTCAGAGACGAATTTAAATCGGGAGACGTCGAGAGAGATCAGTGGCTAATTCAGCTCAGTGGAATGGGGGCCTAACATATTTGCAATCTTGAAGGTCCACCCTAAATAAATAAAGGTCTAAGAGTGGCTGAGCACTACAGCATTGATTCATTGTCCAGACATTATCTGGGGGGTATTGAAATACTGACATCTCTGCAGCATATTGCAAGCGCTCTGTCTGCTACCTGTTGTCAATGTTACTTTTTCAATTTATTTCAATTAAAATATATTTGTACAGTGCCTTTTACAAAAGTAATTCCTGCAAAGCAGCTTTACAGAGTTAAAAATGTATGGGGGAACATTAGAACATGTATGGAAAACATTATAGACTATAAGTCTTTGATGGTCGAAAAGAAAAACTCCCTGAGATGACAATTGGAAGAAACCTTGAAGAACCAGACTCAAAACAGAACTTATCTTCATTTGTGAGATATCAGAAAGTATTTGTGTGATATCAGACAATGTTGGAGGGGTGTTCGTTCTATATAGGGTAGATATCAACCAGACTTATGAGTGTTCTTAGGCTATGTACATGATGAGGCAAAGACTAAACCATGAAAAAAAATCTGTTCATGATCAATGGCATATGGCAGCTAGTCAGAATGTTGTTTGTGTTTCTGATTGATTGTTTTTGTGCTCACTGCACCTGAATTGAGCTAACTGAGCAGATTCTCTAAAAGCTAAACTATTATTAATTTAAGGGACAAAACACAAGCAGAGTGTTACACTTTAAAATGCATTATGGGTAAGAAGAATTACATAACACTTATAACCGAGTTCTCTCTCTCTCTCAAACTAACCACCACCGCCCCAAAACCCAGCTTGACCACATATTATTTCTCATTCACTGGTTTCTCCTTGACTACCTATGCTTGTGTTTTTTAAGTGAAGTTTTAAGCAAGTATTGTCTACCTGCAGCAGCTTCCACCTGCTGTTTAGCTGCTCAAGGGCCCGAGCATTTTCCATGGACAAGTGCACATCAGAAATGGCTAGCTGGTGGGCCAAGTCATTGATATGCTTCATGCCTTCCTTGACTTGCGTCAGCTCTTCCTTAAACAACTAAAGCAGAGGAGGACAGAAAGAGAACATTTGTGATGGTGAGGGTGACTTAGGGGTGCGTGTGGGGGGAGGGGGGTATGGGGGTTGGGGGAAGTGTTGGGGGAGTGGAGATAAGCGAGTGGTAACCAGCACAGTAAGTATCATTGCATAGGTGAACATCTAGAGATCTTATCTTAATCTGGAGACCTGTTGCTCTTAGTAGCACTTTAACTCTGACAGCACAGAAAGGAAATGCCATGCAAAAAGATGATCATAACCAATAAATACAGAGTATGAAAAGAGATAAATTGACGAGATAAAGGATGAAGGCAAAAATGAGGGCAGCATTATTCTATACTGTAGCTAATGTGTATACACAAATCCAATCAATGTCTTTTTCAGAAAAATTCCCTGAGAGAAGACTTTCAGGCATAGTGGTGTATTCCAAAAATCAGATACCCCATAATAAGCGCAAATAAATTACAAGCTTTAGAGCCACCACATTCTGCATCATTACTGCAATCATTTTAGACATATTATGGATCTTGCACTTTCTTTACCTTTGTTGCATCAATGTGGTCCTGCAGTGAATCGATGAAAAGATCTCCCACAGGCTCCCAGGCATCCCTCACACCATCAGCCTGCTCCAGAGCATGGGCCAACTCCTCCATGGCTGCCTGTACCTGCAGCAACCGCTCAAGCGTCCGCTCCATGTGCCGGTGGCGATCTACACACCGTGCTGTCAGCTTCTCCCACAGGTCACTTGCCACATTGGCCTGCTTCCAAATGGAGCGGCTCACATTCTGCATCCGGCGCCTTGGAGACAACTCTATACAGAGACAAGGGAAAAGGATAGAAAAAAAGAGAAGAATATAGGTGAAGAGTCATTCAGCTCCAGTTTCTGACCTGCACAATGTCTTGTCTTAAAGTCATTAAATATCTGTACTGAACTATTTTTAAAACTAAGTGGAATTCGAGGTAGCTATACAGGGATGTGGTCAAAAATGTGTAGCAGACCTTTGCCGTCTGACAGCATCTCATCGGGGTCCTGGAATGGATGTTGGGCTAGGAAGGCCTGGGCTGACTCCAGCACTGAGTAGATAAAGGGCCCCCTGGACTTCACATCCTCGATAAAGGCCTACATATATAAGCCAAAGAAATTTCCACTGAGCAGAACAGATCCATACACAAACAAACCCTTCTTCCCAAAACCTCTTACAGTTTACTAGTGTGCACTACAAAGGTGAAGTTCTATATGAAAAGCCAAACCTGTGCAGTGATGAGCCAGACTTAAAACCAAAAAATTAATCTCAGAGAAACGCTTTTTTTTTTTAAATTAAGTTTCAGTACACCTGATAAAGGGAGGGCTTCAATTAAATCCTAATATAATTTCCATCAATCCCATTATTTGCTGGTGGACTAAGAAACAAGATAATAAAGACTACAGACTCATTAAAATTTTGCCTACAAAATGTAGTAAAATACAAAGGCATACCAAAGGCATACAAAAGGCATTTTGCTTACAAAATGTATAATACATTAGTGGTTTACAATTATTGTATTATTGTAAAATTACAATTTAAACAAATTTAAATAAAACAAACAGATTTTTCTTTTACCATACAATAAAAAAAGGCAGAATGGTGCTTATACATTATAATACAACCGGCACAGAAAGGGAGACATTGGAAAACTGTAAAAACAGGGATGTTTAGGTGTGAATGGGAGGCTGGGGGGCATGTAAACTTATATGGAATATCAAGGTCAGGCACACGCCACAAACGATGTGTGTGTGGTCTGGAATTTTATTCAAGTTGATGGCAGTAACAGAAGCAAGATTGATTGATTACGCTATTTATGTCTAAACCCCCTCATTGTTTCTCCACAGGTCTTTAAATCTACAGAAGCAAAACAGTGTACAAACTGACAGCATTGTAAATTGGAACAAAGGTAGAAAGTTTTTCTGCAGATGTACTGGACCAATTACACTGTGTGAGTGGGTGTATCTTACTTTCCAGCTCTGTTTGTCTGTATATATTTTTGCTTATAAGCCTTGCTGTATATGTTAGTGAGTATGTTTTGCTACTGTTGTATTATATGGGTTGATTCATTTCAAAACCACAAATAGTCATTGTATATGAGATTGGGAGTATAGATTGAGGCTTTTCACAGCCACAGGCAATAATAAGAATAAGAATAAGAATAATGTATAGCAGTGCAATTGATTGATAATTGATTTGGAACTATAGTCAAACACATTTTATGGGTGGATGAGTACTCTAGTGTAATTAAGTCTATGTGTGTACTATATACTGTATGTAATTATATAAACACCAGGTCCTATTGCTGTGCTTTACCCTCAAAAGTTTATCTGAACTTACTAATTTGATAAATGGGTGGATTAACAGCATTAATCATAAGCATGTTGTATTACCTGGTGGTAATCATGCTGGTGCTGCACAGATCCCACATCGCCCCCAATTGGCAGCTGCTCAGATAGCTCCTCATCCTTAGCTGTCAGCCATTCAATGATTTCCTGTAGTGACACCTGCAGTTTCCCACTGTTGTCTGAAAAGGCCTCCAGACGCACCCTGGCAAAACAACATTTACAATGCCTCAAAAGCCATATGGCACAATAGTTAATACAATGTTAATTTATACATATATAAACTATATAAATTACAAATAATTCAAATATTGTATACTAATTTATTTGTTTGATCAGTTTGACAGTTGTGGTTGAATAAGAGATATGTGTAAAATGGCTTTCCCACTTTCTACTTGTGTCTTAGCATGGGGATACCACTAGCTATTCATGGACACCATGCACAATATTGTTTACAAGAGCTCACATGACACAATCAGCAAAACAGAGTGGATAATAAGTGCTGTTACACTTATACAAATAGGTGTATATTGGCTTACTTTTCTGTAGGAAATCATCATTGCAAATGTGTTTTGGTGGTGTCACATAAGGAATGGATTTTATGCAGTGTTTGGCGTAGGAAGTACTACTGCAAGTAGGAATGAGTGTTTTCAAAGTAGAATTTTCAGACATTAATGATGTCTCTAAAAAAGTTATGCTCAAGCCAGGGTAAGCAATACTCTATTTATATTCCAGGGCCATGTGGAATGTGGAGAGAGGAAATAAAAAGCTGAAGTATTCAACTGTGTAGGCGGCCATGACAAAGATCGATATATCTCATAAACAGTGTGAGGAACATGACCAGTAAATCGCTAATAAAAAGATTCTTGAGAAAAAAAAAACAGCAAAGCGATTTGAATAGGAACGCCCTATTTATTGTCCACACGGATGCCTATGATCTCAGATGAAAACTTGAAATTGTAGCTAAAGTAGTTTAAAGTAGTTAACAAATTCCAATCATCGTAAGGAAATGTAATTAAGTGGGTAATTCTCCAGTTGTATGTCATGAAAATGTTTTAGAACTGTCAAACCATTTTCATCTGGAATGACTATATACTAGTGGCAGCTGGTGTGTTTATGTAAACTATATAGGTCTGTTATAGAAGTATATATCTATAAACATATATCTGTTGATCTTGTGAATTAGCGTTGACAGAATTATTCGTGTACACTACCAGTCAAAAGCTGGACACACCCGTCAGAAGTATTGACAATTTTGGATGTATTTTCTTATTATATAATTTCTAATTAGTAAGGTTTAGAACAATACTGTATTTAAAAAAAAAAACTTTATCTCTAGCAGTAATGCAGTACTTATTAAGTGAAGTCACTATTTTTAGCTAAACCTATATAGCTACCTGCCTGAAATTCAATGCGGACATTTCACATTTTGATGTTGACAAGTAACAAATGCATTGATCTCCAGCAGAACTGCAATACTCAGTAAGTAACTACACCAAGTTCACTGAAAAACACCCTATATCATTAAATATATACAGTATAACCAAAAACATTTGGAACCTTGATCATCATACCCCTTCATCCATCCAATTTTTATTACTGCGGTAGGACCTACGGTCAACATTCACACATGCATTCAAACACTATGGGCAATTTGAGAACGCCACTTAGCCTAATCTGTCTTAGCATGTCTTTGGACTGTGGGAGAAAAAAGGGGGACCCGGAGGAAACTCACCGAGGATTTCCCCCAAGAGAACAGGCAAACTCCAGGCACATAGACCCTGAGACAGCAATTGACCTGAAGGTGCAAGACGACAGTTCTAACCATTAAACCTCCCTCCCACCACAGGGTTTCATTACAAATTTACAAGGTGTTCCACTACACTAAGAGATTAGAAGGCATTTTAGCAGGTTTGAGATAACAATTTTTTCCTCAACAATGCACAAAAAAAGGATGCATAAAGACCCTTGGCCTCCACAGTCCCTAGTTGGACTACAGAGGTTCCTAAATAGATTCATGAAATGAAACCCTATACAGTCACACAGCCATGATATGAAGTGAATAATATGAATAAGAATGGTACCTGTCGAAGGGTTGGGATGAATTAGGCAGAAAATAAACAGTCTCTTCTAAAAGGAAACATTGACAAGCATAAGACATGACCTGCGTCACATTATCCTAAAATGGCTGGTTTTATAGGGTGTTTCCTGTATGCAGTGGTTAGTATCTACCAAAAGTGATCCAAAGAAGGACAATCGGTGAACTGGAGACAGGGTCAAATGTCTGTGTGGTCCCATACCACAGAAGAGCTACTGTAGCACAACTAAGCTGAAAAGGTTAATGCTGGTAAATACATAAATTCAACGGAACACATAGTGTACCACATGCCTACTTTAGGTGCTTTTGGCAATGGACATGATGCATATAGTATCTCATCATTGGGTCCTGTGTCCATGAAACAGTACAAAGAAATGGTCAGAAAGGATGAATGATGAACAGAGCTCTCGCCAGAGCTCTTCTAAGGGCCATACGAAACAATATTCATAGGCTAGAAAAAAACAAACCATGAACTCATGACTACTAAAACTGGGGAGTAAGAAATAGAAGAGCATCAAAATAATTCCAACTTCTTCACACATCAATTTGTGATGACGGACTGATATTTCTTTATTTCCATCTAGACAACTGTTAAATAATCTGTGCACTTATAAGTCTCTCATGGTTTGTTCTGTCTGGACAGAGTGGAAGTTGACTGTTCATCAACACTGGCAAAAAACAACCTCCATGTGCGTAATAATTCTAGAAGTCATTGATGCCCTCAATAATTAATAATACTTAAGACGATACTAAAGATGAGACTAACATCATCTCCTACAGTATGACCAAATGGACAAATACAGTACTGTACCTCTTTAAAGTACGTGTTTTGAGTTGAGACAACTCAAAGTGGTGAAAAATGTGTATGACTTCTTGATTGAGGTAATCCTTTGTGTGTGACAGCACATGACCAACTGACATGATATTGCCCATGGTTTTAGAATTATCACATAGATCAAATAGGTCAGGTGTTCCCATTCTTTTGGCCACGTACCAACTGTACCAATGTACAGTACCATTTTAGGAGCTACTGACTAATCACCCCTGCATAAAAGAGTCCATACTGTTTACTGGATTTTCTGCCCATAAATGCTTCATATTATGTCCACATAATCAGTGCACACATTTTTTCTTACTTGCAAACACACACACACACACACACACACACACACACACACACACACACACACACACACACACACACACACACACACACATCTGAATAAGGCATAAACTTTTAGCATTATAGCATTACTGAGGAGAAACAAGGTTTATGTGGTAGCCAAAAAGTTATATTGCTCTGTGGGCACATAATGGTAACAGCCAAATGAGACAGAGGTAAATATTCTGGGTCATTTGCACCCCCTCACAGCTGTGTCATGTGGGAAGTAAGGAAGGTGTTGACAGCTTCTGATAGTTCTCCACTAAAATCTTCACCAACGACACTGAATTCCCAGCAAGCCACTGTCCTCCCATCTAACCCCCAGAATTCCATCCAGATTGCAGCACACGTTAGTACAGTGTAAGGGGATACCAACAATGTCTGCTTGTTGATTATCACAAAGAGGTTCTTTGTTTCCTCCTTCCTGCTAAAATGTTCAAGTACTCACTTCAGCACAGATTACATAAAAAACTGTGGTGTTTTAAAAGTAATTGATGCTAATGGTTAAACGAGCCTAAACCCACAGCGTGAAATTTCCTGTGGCAAAATTGATCCAATAACCAGGGGCATTATAACAAAGCAGTCTATTAGTCCAGGGCAAATCAGCTGCTAAGCATAAGTAGTCAGCCAAATTTGAAGCCCAGTGGTGTGAATGCTCACCCTGAAGATTTACTCCCTGAAGGTCTTCCCACAGTAAAAAGGATTTACTGTCCATCTCAACTGGTTGACAAAATCATAATGTGCATAGGAAGTAGCCTATTTTATTATGATTTTAATGAACTGTTTTCATGTTGTCAAATTAATAAAATAATTCCAGTGCCTTATGTAAATTAGATGTGCTCTCCTGTAAAGAAAACACAACCCTGTTTTAAAGAACAATTATGTAATTATTAACTAATTATCAGGGTAATTTATTTTAGTGTTTATGCAGATCTATTAAACTGTCACACAGTAATACTGGACTTCTCACTTAAGTCATCACTGTGCAAAAAGAAGAAGGACAGAATTGCACTAAGAACTGAAACACATGTTTTAGGCAAACTCTACCCTCACACAATTACTGCACAGGTTTCACTGCGTCCACTGAACTCTGTATATGTACTTAAATGCATAAAGGAACCAATATGTAATTATCTTAATTTAAGTGAAACCACTGTTTTTAGCCTACTCATAAAAAGTCCTGGTCACAAGATAATATGTTTAGCACAGGGTAATATAAGTGGGAATGGTACCTGATATTGTGGGACTTGCGCTTGATTTCAGTCCAGCAAAGGTTCATGTTTTTGTCAGAATGTTTGGTGTTGTGCTGGCTGCACTCGATGGGCACCTCCTGGCCCTCAGGATCCCCAAGTGACTTGCAGGGCACACAGTGGCATTTCAGCCACAAGGGCCGCCCTGCAGCTGAGGACACACAGAGACAAGATTATTAAGGTGTAAATATCTATTTTATTATTATCTAATTTTAAAACACAGCAATCAGAGAATATATAATGTATTTAAAGATACACAAATTAAAATGTTGTAGAGATGTAACCTTACTATTACTATTACTTAGTACAACAGTGTTCCAGGCATATCCACAGCAAATATAGACATACAGATAATCAGCACATGATAAGGGAACCTTCCCCAGGTCATGACTATCTTTATATCTGGGGAGTACTGCTGTTGAAGTGGCTATATACTCATTACTTTTTCCTTTATGAAGTCCATTACCCTGTCAACAGGTTTATTTTATCTGAAAGCCACCATGCAATCATGACCTTTACCCCTTTACTATGTCATCCAATCACAGTGGCAAATTCTCTCCTCAACTTTTGCCTGAATGAACACATCCAGCACTTGCTATTTCTTGGATTGCTTTCCTACTGATACTAGCAAAAAGAAATGGTGCCTCCTCAGAAATATTTGAAGCATTAATGCTAAAACCTAGTTTCAGATGTATGGAAATGGCCAGTCATGAAATATATTAGATAAAGCAAGAAGGGAACTTCGAACAAAACCTATGCTTGGGTAAAAAAAAAAACTTACAATGTCATATTTCCCCATTCCTCTGTTTGAGAAATGCTACATAATTATGCCAGAATCATAACATGCTGTCAAAATCATACCTCATAGTTTTCACTTTGCAGGAGCTAAAATGCCGTTATATACAGACTTATAGACTTAGACCTGATATGTAACTTTTATTATCCAAGTTCATCTTAAATATAATTTTTTAATGAAAGTACAGGTCTCGGCCTCCTTCGAACAATGCCCTAAATACGTTCTCAAAAATTAATGTAGTACATAAAGGCCTTACCTTAATGTGAAGACCACCCAGGAAACTGTAACGATTTCTATTTTTGACAGATACTGGTCCTTCCTCTGAGTCAGTTATTAAGCCTGATTTAAACTGTCTAAGTCTGACAGAATGTCTTCAAATGCCATTGTCCTTTTCATTTTGCATCATCCTATCATTGCCAGAACACACCCCCTCTCCCCCAACAGGCCAGAAGTGCCAACCCAGTAGGAAGGCGCAGGTCACCAGCCTGCCCCATACCGAACAGTAAAAAGGTCGGGCCCACATTTGACCAGAACAAACAACAACTTACTGTACAGTAAGTGGCAAATATGACCACTGGCTTCCACAGTTTCTCACAAATAATATATCTATTGACTACAGAAGTCAGGTGAGTCACAGCCTAAACATTTGTCATTTTGTCTGGCAATCATCCCTTTTTATATTTTAGTATAGATTATACTACCAAACCAAAATCTTTGCTTTATTTTTCCCCCACAGATTTTTCTGACAACATGATGATAGAGGTGAATGTTAAAAAATTTACCAAAGTTTATCAGCGTCCCGCTGTTCTTTATAACACTTTTGAGGACAGTGCACTGGGAGGTTTATGATCGGTGATATTTACAACTATCTCATCAGGTATGATTTAATGTTAGACTACCATTTAATAAAACTGAAACATTGTTTAAACAGAATATCACTATAGTTTTGTCAGGTACTGGGGGCATGGTGATGGCAGTGAGCAGTACATTCTGCTCCGCTTGGTTTTACCTTTTTATTCATCTTAAAAACATTAATATTTATGTAGCTATATCTAAAATGATCATTTGGTGATATATCCTTCGAAGACTTCAGGAGAAAAATTTTGACAAAATTGTAAGAACCTAAAAGAACAAGTAAAAAAAAAAAACTCCCAGTGAGTGTTGCTCCCAAGATTTTGAACAGGCCGATTCTCAGATCTCCACCGAGGTGTTTAGTATAGCTCTGGCCAAAGCCATGATAGTTAAACCTGATTAGTACTAATATTATTAAAGTAATGGAAGAAATATAATACGTTCATATTATTGGACAATGAAACTGAAACATATGGTTTTAGACTGCAATAATTAATTAGTATGGTGTAGGGCCTCTTTTTGCGGCCAATACAGCATCAATTCGTCTTGGGAATGACAGATACAAGTCCGGCACAGTGGCCAGAGGGATCTTGAGCCATTCTTCTTGCAGAATAGTGGCCAGGTCAGTATGTGATGCTGGTGGAGGAAAACAATACATGTTTCACATTGTCCACAGACCAAGATTTTCTCTGCTGGATTGGCACGAGTGACCAAAGGTTTGGCTATAGCAGCCCGGCCATGTACGCTGACCCTGTGGAGCTCCTGATGAACAGTTTTGGTGAAAACAGGAGAGATGAGGTGTACATTCAATTCTGCAGTGAGTTGGGCATCTGTGGTTTTATGTTTTTTGTATACAATCCTGGGTAGCACCCAGACATCCCTTTCAGACAGCTTCCTCTTGCGTCCACAGTTACTCCGGTTGGATGTGGCTTGTCCTTCTTGGTGGTATGCTGACATTACCCTGGACACCGTGGCTCTTGATACATCACAAAGACTTGCTTGTCTTGGACATAGATGTGCCAGCAAGACGCGCACCAACAATTTGTCCTCTTTTTAACTCTGATATGTCACACATAATGTTGTATGCATTGCAATATTTAAAGCAAAACTGTGTTATTGCTCTGCTAATTGAACCTTCACACTCTGCTCTTACTGGTGGAATGTGCAATCAATGAAGATTGGCCACCAGGCTGGTCAAATTTAGCTTCAACACTAAATTGGCCAGTGTTTCAGTTTCATTGTCCAACCACTGTAGTTTATTTGCTCTGTCACAATGCTGGAGGTTCCATCCATTCATTCTTAAACATGATTACTTCCTATCTTGCTTTCCTCAGAATTTAAGTTGAGCTATTCAATTAACTCTACTGATAATCCTTCTATCCTTTGGGAGACATTTAAGGCATACTCCCAGGGCTTAATTATTTCCTTTGTGGAATTTAAAAGACATATCAAGTCCCAGAATCACTCAGGGAATTGATCGCTACACATGCTACATTTATTACTCTGCTAATATAGCCCTCCTAACATTCTCTTAAATTCCAAAAAATGAGAAACTATGGAAATATGGGGACAAGTCTAACAAATATACTCCTTAATGTCATTCAGGTTTCCCAATATTTTAATGACCCCGCCCTTCTGCTTTCTCTTGATGCAGAGAAGGCATTTGTCCAGGTTGAATGTTTTTTTCCCTATTTTACACATTAGAAAAATTCAACCTCAGCAATATGAAAAACTGGGTCAGGGTCAAGTTAACTGGGTCAGGGACCCCTTCAATATTCTTAAAGTGGTAGTTATCACTAATAAGATCTATCAACTTCCCTCTTTACTATGGGAATCTCAAGCCCACTGTTACTGTGCCACAAGCAACAAGGTATTATGCTTTAATATCTGCTATTTTTAGTTGGAGAAAGCGAGAGAGAATGAGAGAGAGAGAGAGAGAGAGAGAGAGAGAGAGAGAGAGAGCATTACTGTAAATGCGGACAATGTGCTTATTTTTGTGTCCAAACCACAATGTTTAATCCCTAATTTGACTACCATCAGCTCATTATTTGGCACTTTTTCAGGTTACAAAATTTCTTTGTCTGAGGCTATGCCAATGGGATTTCTAGCATTAATAAGAATTTTCATTGAAAAAGAGCATGGTAGAAAGGCGGAAGCGAGGATCAAAAACTTGGAAGTCAGTCACCGAGGTGTCAGAGCCAAATCACAAAACAAGAGCCATAGTGAAAAAGGCAGGCGCAAGATCAAAACCGAGAATTCAAAGAGTGAGGCGACAAACCGAAATCAAGAGAAGAGAAACGAGAAAACAAGAAAACAAAGTGAAACTGTAAATGAGAAAACTATGAAACAAAATACGAGAAAATTGAGGAGAGAAATGCACACAATAATCCAGCACTGAAACAACGTCCGGAAGATGACAAGACTTCCCAAGTTCCCAGGGCAGGAACTTGCTCCAAGATAAGACATCCTGGGAGGACATGGATCTCAAGGCTACTTTGAGGGACTGATTCTTCATCTGGGTCTATCCTTTGGACCGAGTGTGGAACCCTGAGGACAGATTGGGGGTGGCTCCAATGAGTTTGCAAAATGCCTTCCAGAACTGCGAGGTGAACTGTGAACCACGGTCTGAGACAATGTCCTTGGGGAGGCCATGGAGCTTGAAAACGTGAAGTGTATTGAGTTCTGCGGTCTCTTTGGCAGACAGGAGTTTGGCCAGAGGAATGAAGTGATACAGTAAATGTTCCATGCCGCCACGAAGCCGGAAACGTGGCACCATCCTTTAATGTGGTTAAAACATTGCTGAACTTGAGTTCGAGCTGAGCCAGGGTGCCAGTTTGGAAGAAAAGCTTGTGCCCATTCCAGGATCTGAGAATGTTGGGGGGGTCGAAGAGGCGGTTAGGAGGTACGTTACTTGGCCCTGGTGCAAGAAATATGGCTTACTGGACCTTAGTCTCAATATAATGTTTGGCCGCTGCGAGCATCTTGGACCTCCGTAGGTATTCCAGATTCTTGTGGTCGGTCCAGACAAGGAATGGGATGCCTGTTCCCACTACTAGAAAAGTATGGGTCATCCAAACTTTTATATCTTGAACACACTCAGTTAATCTAGACAACTTGAATATTTCATCTGGTTTTGATGAGATGTATAACTGGGTATCATCAGCATAGCAATGGAAACTAATGTGATGTCTTCTAATACCAAGTGAAGCATGTATATGGAGAACAGCAGAGGTCCTAAAAATGTGGGTCCCCAAATTTCAGGGCATTACGCCGGACAGTTCTCCATTTAGATCTACAAAATAGTATCGATCAGATAGGTAGGATCTAAACCATTTTAATGCCTGTCCCTGAATACCTATGTGATTTTGTAAGTGATCTACGGGAAAATTATGATCTATAATGTTGAATACAACACTAAGATCAAGTAAAACAAGTATTGAGATGCAGCCTTGGTCCGAAGCTAAAAACAAGTCATTTGCGATTTTAACTAGTGCAGTTTCTGTACTATGATGGGGCCTGAAACCTGACTGTTACAAAACTTCAGGTCTAATCACCAAAACATGTAAACATAAAACTGTTATATAAATTTGAGACAATTAAAACACAACATTCTGTGAAAGTGTGGCATGTTACAATATAAACAGAATAAAGGAGAAGTACAGGGAATTGTCTTCACTGTCAACATCTAAAGCAAACTGCTTGCATGCTAGAACTCAGGGGAGTACTGAAACTGAATTTCTCTTATGCTCTCTGTAGAAACACTAGAACATTTCATATTTTGAAGAATAGACTGTTTTAAAATACACTTATAAAACAATTTTAGTCTTAGAAATCACAGTAGGCCTGAACCCTTGGTTTCATTAGATGAAGCCTGCTCCCACTCAGGGAGTATATTTTTACTTTCTTTTATAAATCTATAGAATGTAACAAAGGGCAACAAGGGCTAGAAGTGCCATACCTTAATTTTGTATGTAAATCAAAGATTATCTTTAAAGAATGATGCAAATAAAAAAAATTGTTAATTCTTGCATGCAAACATTCATCATTTATTAATTATTTATTCTTATTTATGTAAAATTATATTTAAAAAATAAAAGAGAATAAAAGACAAATTTTGCAGATGGGTCAACTGAACAACATGCTGTTTCTTGCATACGTTACATATTTTATTAGGCATCATCCAGCATGTTCTGCCAGAGCTATACTCTGTTCTGCCCTAATCATGCCCTGCTCTGCTATGCCTTGTGATACCCCGTAGATTTGTATATTTTCTCATAATAGACTAATCCATAGAGTTTGAGATAATGTTTTTTGTTGTGTTCCATTTTTATATATGTATATTATTTTATAGACTCTCCTTTGTTTATATCCTTCCTCACCCACATTCTTGAAAATTTAAGATAAGATGAAGATAAGATATACCTTTACTCATCCCTCAGCTGGGAAATTTCTTAAATACAATCCATAAATAATTGTATCTCTTATTTACAGTAAACATAATCTGCCTCAATTTTCAAGGTGGATATGAATTGTTGTTTCAGCCCTCTCTGTTCTACTTTCAGATGCTTTCCGTTCTACTATTGCTGAATGTTGTGTAGCAAGCAATAGGCTGCTAGGTCAGGTTGTAGGTCACTGCAAGTGAGTCCCTGTGCCTTAGACCAGAAAGCTGTTTAGCCACAGAAAAGAAATCTGTATCGAGTGTTGGCAAAATACCCAGGTCTACTGAAAATTGTAATCTCCCCTTATATTAAATACAATTTATTGGTAAAATAAAATTAAACTTATTATTTTTTAGAATAAGCTTTGTGTCAAGTAATTCCACTGCCATTGTGGCTACATTTAATATGTTTGCATTACTGCTCAATATGATTAATGTCACGCTCTCGGCACTCTTGTGCATTTCATTTGACTTTTCCATTCCCACGCTGTCAAGCTCCTCATCATGCTGGTTTGTTTTCCCACGCTGTCATGACATTTCCCACGCCCCCGGACCGCCCCACCTGCACACCGGTTTCTCATCCGGCGCTGATTTCCTTGGGTTTATAAGGAAGCACATCAGTTCTTCGCCAGATTATTGAGTGCTCAAGCCAATTCTCTCTGGGTTTTTTTTTTTTGATTGTGATCACGTTACCGAAGTCTTGTTTCGTTTCTCGTTTTTTCTCCGTCTCACGATTCGGATTTGTTTGCCCCACTGACGGATTTCCCGGTTTTCGACTCAACGCGCGCTCTCTCCCGACTACGGCTTATCTTCACGTCTCGGCACGGACTACGTGCTCACGGATTTAACGGCTCTCGACCCAACGCACGTTTTCTTGACCACGGCTAACCTTCACATCTCGACAGCTCTCGACCCAACGCGCACGCCCCTTCTCTTCAGCGGCGAATCGACTCGACGAAAGCCACGGTTACTGACAGAATAATCTGGCCACTATGGATCCAGCAGGAGTGGACAAGATGAGGCAAGCACTGGAGAATCAAGGCGCTCTCCTTGGTAAACATCAGGAGGAGCTTGTCAGCACCAGGCAGACACTCGCGGACGTCACCGCCCAAATGCAGCGTCTTCAGGTTTCAACAGCTCGGACCACGTTCACGGATTCCCCACGAGAGCCACGCCTGCCAGCTCCTCCCACTTACAGTGGAGAACCAGGTACTTGTAGATCTTTTTTTATCTCAGTGCTCTCTGATTTTTGAGCTTCAGGCCTCAACCTTCCATTCAGAAAGGTCTCGGGTAGCATATGTTATCACACTCCTCACTGGGAGGGCCCAAGAATGGAGCACCGCACTTTGGGACGTTCACGATCCGTGTTGTGACAGTTTTGATGCCTTTTCTAGAGAAATGAGGAGGGTTTTTGACCGATCCCACGTCGGCAGGGAGGCTGGAGCTAAACTTTTACACCTACGCCAGGGATCACGCTCTGCATATGACTACGCCATCAAATTTCGGACCTTAGCCGCCTCGAGTGGATGGAATGACAGAGCTCTAAAAGACGTCTTCCTGGAGGGACTTTCGGAGACACTCAAGGATGAGGAAAAGGCCTGCTTCTATTGCGGGGGTTCAGGTCACATGCTCAAGAGCTGCCTGTTAAAAGGAGGCGTCCTCTAGTTAGATTGGGAGCTCTAGAGGGCGCTCCTTCCGACAAACTCCCAGAACCTCGCCCCCCGCTTTCTGTTACTCTAATTATCGGCGGCCAAGCGTATCCCATTCAAGCACTCGTTGACTCCGGCTCCGGCCAAAAACCGGACAGCTCAGCCACGGTCAGAGCATTGCAGATCCCGTGCTCTTCATTGGACCCTCCACTGGCAGTCCGAGCCCTGGACGGAAGCCCCCTACCAGCCATCACTCACAAGATTCATCCACTCACTTTGAGAACATCGGGGAATCATTCTGAGGAGATCTGCCTTTTTGTGATCAATAAGTCACACGCCGCTCTGGTCCTCGGTCTCCCATGGCTAGCTCTTCATGGTCCCCAGATTGACTGGATCAAGCATGTTATCACGGGTTGGAGCCCCTCTTGTGCCACGTCATGCCTCCGCTCTGCACTCCCTACACTCCCCGCTCCCTACATTTCTGGGCTTTGTCATTTCCCCGTCCAGGCTAGAAATGGAACCGGGCAAGGTCAAAGCAGTCACCGACTGGCCCACGCCAGCCTCGTGGCAAGACCTTCAATGGTTCCTTGGTTTTGCCAATTTTTACCGCCGCTTCATCCGAGGATACAGCTGCCCCCAATCGGCATTGGGGGAAAGGACAACAAGATGCATCCGTGCACATTTTACTCCCGTCGCCTGATCCCAGCGGAGAGAAACTATGATGTTGGAGACCGAGAGCTCCTGGCCATCAAGCTAGCTCTGGAGGAGTGGAGACATTGGCTAGAGGGAACTGAGCTCCCATTTCTGGTGTGGACCGACCACAGGAATCTGGAGTACCTGCGCACCACCAAGAGACTCAATGCTCGTCAGGCTCGGTGGTCATTGTTTTTCTCCAGATTCAACTTTGTCCTGTCCTATCAGCCGGGTTCCAAAAATGCTAAGCCAGACGCTCTCTCACGTCAGTTTTCTCCCTCCCAGGACACCCAACCACACGACACCATCCTCCTGGCCCATTGTCTCATCGCAGCCCTGGAGCTGGACATAGAGACCAGGGTTCAACAGGCTCTGGCCCAGGAGCCTGGGCCAAGCA
>JAAGKR010006175.1:18612-45088 GCA_011419295.1 Clarias macrocephalus
CACGGTCAGAGCATTGCAGATCCCGTGCTCTTCATTGGACCCTCCACTGGCAGTCCGAGCCCTGGACGGAAGCCCCCTACCAGCCATCACTCACAAGATTCATCCACTCACTTTGAGAACATCGGGGAATCATTCTGAGGAGATCTGCCTTTTTGTGATCAATAAGTCACACGCCGCTCTGGTCCTCGGTCTCCCATGGCTAGCTCTTCATGGTCCCCAGATTGACTGGATCAAGCATGTAATCACGGGTTGGAGCCCCTCTTGTGCCACGTCGTGCCTCCGCTCTGCACTCCCTACACTCCCCGCTCCCTACATTTCTGGGCTTTGTCATTTCCCTGTCCAGGCTAGAAATGGAACCGGCCAAGGTCAAAGCAGTCACCGACTGGCCCACGCCAGCCTCGTGGCAAGACCTTCAATGGTTCCTTGGTTTTGCCAATTTTTACCGCCGCTTCATCCGAGGATACAGCTGCCCCTCTGACCTCGCTAACCTCCTCCAAAATCCAGTTCTGCTGGAATAAGGAGGCGAATCAAGCCTTCATGGATCTCAAAAGAAGATTCACCTCTGCTCCTATCCTCACTATTCCCGACCCGTCTCGCCAGTTTGTAGTTGGGGTTGACGCCTCCAATATCGGCATTGGGGGAAAGGACAACAAGATGCATCCGTGCACATTTTACTCCCGTCGCCTGATCCCAGCGGAGAGAAACTATGATGTTGGAGACCGAGAGCTCCTGGCCATCAAGCTAGCTCTGGAGGAGTGGAGACATTGGCTAGAGGGAACTGAGCTCCCATTTCTGGTGTGGACCGACCACAGGAATCTGGAGTACCTGCGCACCACCAAGAGACTCAATGCTCGTCAGGCTCGGTGGTCATTGTTTTTCTCCAGATTCAACTTTGTCCTGTCCTATCAGCCGGGTTCCAAAAATGCTAAGCCAGACGCTCTCTCACGTCAGTTTTCTCCCTCCCAGGACACCCAACCACACAACACCATCCTCCTGGCCCATTGTCTCGTCGCAGCCATGGAGCTGGACATAGAGACCAGGGTTCAACAGGCTCTGGCCCAGGAGCCTGGGCCAAGCAATGTCCCACCGAATCGCCTCTTCGTCCCTCTTCGTCTACGCACGCAGGTCCTGGAATGGGCCCACGGGTCACCCGGGCGCCGCCCGAACCCGCTTCATGGTCCAGCAACGTTTCTGGTGGCCCACGCTGAGAAGGGATGTGTCCAGATTCGTGGCGGCCTGCGACATCTGCGCCCGCTGTAAGAGTGACAACCAACCGGCTGCTGGTCTTCTCAGACCCCTACCGGTTCCTCAATGTCCATGGTCTCACATCTCAGTAGACTTTGTCACTGGCCTACCTTTGTCTGAAGGCAACAGCTGTATCATGACCATCGTTGACCGCTTCTCCAAGTCCGTTAATCTCGTTCCACTTCCCATGCTGCCATCTGCCAAGGAAACCGCAGAGCTACTAATCCTCCACGTGTTTCGGCTCCATGGCCTTCCCACGGACATCGTTTCGGAACGGGGCCCGCAGTTCACCTCTTGGTTTTGGGGTTCCTTCTGTAAGCTCATTGGAGCCACTCCCAGCCTATCGTCAGGTTACCATCCCCAGTCCAACGGACAGACGGAACGGATGAATCAAGCCTTAGAGGTTTCCCTTCGTTGCATGACGACTCGGGACTCAACCAGCTGGAGCAAGCGTCTTCCATGGGTTGAATATGCCCACAACTCCTTACCTTCTGCTTCAACGGGTTTGTCCCCGTTTCAGTGTTGCTCAGGCTACCAACCTCCGCTCTTCCCTGCCGAAGAATTGGAGGTGGAGACTCCCTCCGCCCAGCACCTTGTCCGCCGCTGCAAACAGACGTGGCTACGTGCAAGGCGAACCCTGCTACGAACCATCTCCTCTTACAAGAGACAGGCTGACCGCCACCGCAGCAAAGCTCCAAGATACCACGTAGGAGACAGAGTCATGCTTGCCACAAGGGACATCCCGCTAAAGACACTGTCACGCAAGCTCTCTCCTCGCTTCATCGGTCCCTTCACGATAATCAAGGTTATCAACACATCTGCTGTCTGACTCTCACTCCCCTCTTCCATGCGACATATTCACCCTACCTTCCACGTGTCCCAGGGACTTTGCTTATGACTACCGGGCCCTCTGTCTAAAGTGGAGAAGAGCATTAAGAAGACGGCAGTTCAAGCTCCGTTAAAATCCGTAGCAGGACTCTCCATTGCACAACCCCTTACAGCTCCATCTCTTCTCCAGGTTCCCGTGATAGTACAGGGAAGGGCCGTAAATGCTGTATTGGACACGGGCAGCTCATACACGCTTATGAGAGAACAACTATGGAAGCAGCTCGGCGAACAGGACGGCAAGGGTGATGTTCCTTCTCCCCAGAAGTTTGTAATGGCTGATGGGAAAATACATCAAGCTCAAACTCAAAGAACGCTTCATTACAACTGGCACGGGGTCGAATGTAAGCAAAAAACATACATTATGAGCGACGCTCACCTAGCTTTCCCTCTGATTGCGGGGCTAGACTTCTTAAGAGCCACAGGAGCTGTCTTGGAGATCGCTCGGGGGAAGATACGGGCTGGGCTGCAAACAGATAAAGGTTTCACCCACCGTCCATTTTTTAACTCCCCAAGTAAACCCTTTTCCATCTATGACAGCTGTCAGAGGTCGTTCTCTCTTCCCTGCTACGACCAACTTGTATTACGCCTTACCCCAACATCAGACCTTCTGTTGTACTCGGCGGAGACCACGGAAAGCAGAACGATATGGGACACCGATAATGAAGAGGAGCTGCTGAAATTAGTGGCAGCGTGGCCTCGCACCACCTCCAACATCCTGGGGAAGACAGCATTAGTAAGACACAAAATCACTTTATCTGACGACACTCCATTCAGATCTCGAACCTATAGAGTTTCTCCTTTAAAGAAAAATATAATAGAAAAACATGTCGACCAGATGCTGAAGGACAACATCATAGAACCTTCTTGTTCAGCCTGGTCATCTCCCGTTGTACTTGTACCTAAAACCGATGGGACTTACCGTTTTTGCGTGGACTTTAGAAAACTGAACAGTAAAACCAAACCCGATGCGTATCCGATGCCTTTGATTCACGACATCATTGAATCCCTGGAAGGCGCCTCCTGGTTCAGCACATTGGATCTGCAGTCCGGTTACTGGCAGGTGGAGATGGAGAAAGAGAGCTGTGAAAAAACCGCCTTCATCACCACCAAAGGTCTCTTTCAGTTCCGGTCCATGCCCTACGGTCTCCGAAACGCCGCTGCCACTTTCCAAAGACTAATGGAGAAGGTTTTGGCAGACCTACGGCGGAAATGTTGTTTCGTGTACATAGATGACATCATTAGCTACTCTCCATCAGTGGATCGGCATATTGAACATTTAAAATGCCATGTTTTCAAGACTCACCCAAGCCAACCTCTCTCTCAATATGAAGAAGTGCCATTTCTTCAAAAGGCAGCTCAAGTTTCTGGGTCACATCACATTTCTGAAGAAGGCGTACAGCTGGACCCGGAGAAGATCAAGACAGTGGCAGAATATCCTCCACCACATGACATCAGAGCTTTACAACAGTTCCTGGGTCTCGCTGGATGGTACCACAAATTCATTTAGCATTCCGCCGATATAACTGCTCCCTTAAATAATTTAAAAAGGAAAGGAGTGAAATGGGAGTGGACAGAAACGTGTCGTCAAAACAGCATGGACACTCTAAAACAAGCCCTTCAGAATCCACCTGTGCTAGTACAACCAAACCCAAACCTACCATTCCAACTGCACACGGACGCCAGCGAAGTTGGATTAGGAGCCATCCTCACCCAAAACTCAGCCGAAGGAGAACGAGCCAGAGCCTACGCCTCCCGCATGTTGAGAGGAGCAGAGCTGAATTACTCCACATCCGAAAAGGAGTGTTTAGCTGTAGTTTGGGCAGTGGAAAAATGGAGGCACTACCTAGAAGGCAGGGCTTTTGAGGTCTTTACCGACCATGCCGCCTTGTCTTGGGCCTTCAACTGCCCTAAAAACCAGCTCTCGTCTCACCAGGTGGACACTAAGACTACAGCAGTTCATCTTCACTGTGCATCACAGAAAAGGCTGTCTGAACCTGGGGGAATCACGAGCGCCCCCGCCGCTAGCAGTGGACGGCGCCCCATGTCTGGTCATCACAAACCCCAAATGGTCCTCCGACCTCCCCAGCGATCTGTGAAATAACCCAAGCACAACAGAAAGACCCTACGATCATCAAGCTGCTCACTAAAGACCACCCAAGAAGTGCACTAGATCAGAGGGTCTCCTTCGAACACCACCAAGGGGCCTTATATCGCCGGGTACCAGTACGACACGGAGAAAAATAGTTGGTAGTGCCCCAGTCATTAATCCCCATCTTTCTCCATTACTTTCACGATAATCCCCTAGGTGGACACCTGGGGCAACTGAAAACCCTGCTGAGGTTGTTAGATGTGGCTTGGTGGCCGACCGTGCGAAAGGACGTTTGGCAGTATATAAAAACCTGCAATATTTGTCAAAGATACAAAGCCGAAAACACTAAACCTAGCGGGCGTTTACAGAGTACCGAGGTCCCTGAGCCTGGACATACAGTGGGACTGGACGTTATGGGTCCTTTCCCCCTGAGTAAACGGCGAAATGCTTACCTGCTGGTGGTGGTGGATTATTTTACTAAATGGGTGGAGATGTTTCCTCTATGAGATGTAAAGACACCGAAACTGGTGAAAATCCTAAGGGAGGAAATTTTCACTAGGTGGGGCGTTCCCAAATACTTAGTGTCCGACCGAGGATCCCAGTTCACGTCTCAGCTATTAGCCCAACTGTGTCAAACCTGGGGGAGTGTGCAGAAGTTGACTACTAGCTATCACCCACAAACTAACCTGACGGAACGAGTTAACAGAACACTGAAAACCATGATAGCATCGTACGTTGGGGACCATCACCAAAACTGGGACCAATGGTTACCTGAACTCCGTTTCGCCATCAACACTGCACAACAGGAGACAACCGGGAAAACACCAGCAGAACTCACACTGGGCCGACAATTAAAAGGACCACTCAAAAGACTCATTAATCACCCACCAATGCCGAATCACACTGCTTACACGTTGCTGGACAGACAAAGGAAAATCTCAGAGGAAGTGAAACAAAGAGTGAAAGAACATAAAGCCAAACAAGCCAGATATTACAATGCCTGGATGAAAGATGCGCACTTTCAGCCGGGAGACCTGGTTTGGTTAAAGATTCACCCACTCTCCTCTGCAGCTAAACATTTCTCTGCTAAGCTAACGCCCAAGTGGGAAGGACCAGCAGAAGTAATAAACAGAAAAGGGCTAATAAATTACACTGTATCTTGGGGCAATCCACAAAAAAACGATATTATAAATGTGGTTAATTTGAAGCGCTTTTACGGACGCTCTCCTCAGACGCCGGAAGCTTGGGGGGGGGTCTATGTAGCGTGGCCACATAAAAGGGGCAATTTAAATAGCAGGTTAATGATGGAGTTGATAAAGCTCACCTGCACCCTAGAAATGGCCCCGATTTAAATTGTCCCATGACGGTGTTCGGTTTCGGGTTTAAGCACGCGCAATTGCCACGCGAGGGAACCCGAATGTTGCACCGCATCACGTGACCCGGTATAAAAGAGGAACCGGCAAACATGTCGGGGTATACAGCGCTGTTGCAGAGAGTGAGAGATTGATTGTCGGCACCAGTGGATTATTTTCCCTTGCTGGATTTATCTTTGCTGGACCACATCAATACCCATCCTTTTCCGTTTTCGAGCCCCCGGATTTAACATCTTATACCGGTGAGACCGAACCATCTCTCCCGCCACTCACCTACACTCACTCGCATAACAACCCGGACTTTGGACACTGTTTTACATACATACGCACACACACACACACACACACACACACACACCTTTGTATATTTTGTATATATTGTTATTTGGTTTTGGTGCACCTTTTTGTTTATTATTTCTCTTAATACACGTTGGGTTTAATTTTGAATCATTGTGTTGCGTCGTTTCTTGTTTCGCTCAGTCTACACCGTACTGGAAATAGTTACAAAAAAGGGGATCTTAAAATCAGAGTTTAACAATAAAGCTGAACGTTACAACACAAAGGGACTGGACTGGAACACACACACACACAATCATTCAGATGAAATAAATAACGTCTGGATTGAACTGATAAACACACATGCACAATCACACTTATATACATCCATCTCAATTTGTTCATACCTACCTATGCCGCAATTTTTGCACAATATTTATCTCACTCGCTATTTGCACACTATATTTTTGTCAAAGTGTCAATTGTCTACTGCTGCTCTTCCCACTACCTCAACTCATACTTCCCAAAAAAAAAAAAAAAAAAAAAAAAAAAAGTACTGTTACGTGTTACATTGTTGTGTTTGTCATGTAGCTTTGTTGTCTATTGAGTATTTTTAGTATAGAATTTGATAGCTTTTTTTTTTTAGGTTAACTTAAATTAACAACACAAATTTTTACATTATGTTGTTGTATGTATGTAGCACCTTGGTCCTGGAGGAACGTTGTTTCATTTCACTGTGTACTAACTGTTGTCATGCACACTCGTAACACGACCGGCACTAGGACCCAGAAGTAGTATGGTCGAGTTCCAGGAAGCAAAAAAAAGGAGACAAAATGGAGCTTCACATTGCTCAGTCATTGAGTTCACCCATGCCTTTGCTGACGCTATGCTGACTATGATGTGAGTACTCACCGATTCGGGTTGCTTCTTTGAGTGTGTGTTGCTAGAACGCGGGTTTATTTGTGTAGATCCTTGCTCTTCACGTGAGATAGTTCTTAGACTAATCGCGTGGTTATCCTGCCTATTCGTGCTGCTTCCGCGTTTGGGTTTACCATCCACGCTACACGGGCTAACTGCTAAGGCTTTTCTGTTTATCCTTCGGTTGCTCGTGACAACTGTATATGGTTGGAATGACAATAAAAGCCGACTTGACTTGACTTGACTTGACTTGACTTGACTATATCGTCACTAAATGATGCAGAGATCAAAAGATCTGACTTTGTTCTAGACTTGGTCTTTCTGTACAACAAAGGATTGATGAGTGCCACTCTACCCAAAAGAGCCTTTAAGACCAGTAAAAATTTGTTCATCAGAGAAGAGAGCTGTATGGTTTGATCTAGAGATGATGGCTGTTTAGGCAGGAAAGATTAGCATTAGGTGCTAATATTTGTTATTCACCGTTTCAACTGGGGGTTGTTATAGGTTAAAAATATGGAAGCGGCTTTCACAGAGAACTCAGAGCTAGAGGAACAGAACAAAGTGCTCTGTGCAAGAATATCTTTAAATAAGAAATTAAACAACAAAGCTTTAGCAAAAACTGATGCGGAAGAAGTTAGCTACTAGTGAAATAGCAGAAACTCCCATAGAGAATGCAGAATTGGAGTTGTTTGTTCAGCTCAAGTCATTGAAGGCAAAAAATGAGCAGATTATGCAGTAATTTCCACCACTGAAGTGGTAGCTTCAGGTTGTCTTCCAGATAATTTTTTCAAGATGCAGAACTAGTAGGCTTAACCAGAGTATGCATGCTAGCGTCACAATTGGTTGCAAATATCTACAATTATTGCAGGTATGCTTTAGGGGTAATTCATGTTTTTGGCATATCACGTTGGCATATCCTCTGGAGAGACCATCCACCTTGCCATGTTGTATCGTGGCCCTGTGCAGAATTAAAAATGAGTCCTGTAGTGAGAGGAGCCAGCGTGTTATATGAGGGTTAGTGTCTTTTGCCCCTGCTTTCCACTGTAGAGGAGTGTGATCGGTAACTAGGGTAAAGTTATGCCCCGTCAAGTAATATTTCAGCTCCATTTCCCACTTTATGGCAAAGGCTTCTCATTCTATAACTGTGTATTTTTGCTCTGTAGGAGTCAGTTTCCTACTCACTTACATGATGGGGTGTTCTTTGCCCTTAAACTCCTGTGAGAGGACGGCTGGCAGCCTAATCTCTGATGCATCTTTTTATGGAGTTTGTTGAGAGGTGCTGCCACAGAGGAAAATTCAGGCACAAAGCGCCTGTAGTAACTAGCTAGTCCTAAAAAGGGCACGTACCCGTTTCTTCTTTGTGGGTCTTGGATATGCGCGTACCGCTTATTTTCTTTTCCTGGGGTTTGAGTAGCCCCGCCCGATGTGGTATCCCAGGTACTGTGCCTCGGTCAGTTCTAAGTGACTATTAGACCTGCCTTTCGAAGAACCTCTAGGATCTGCGCGAGATGGAAAAGGTGGTCTACGCAGCAACTCAAATTGGATTATGACGTGTTCTAGGTAAGCTGCCGTGTTTGCACGGGGGCGGCGTAGTAAGATGTCCATCAGCCACTGGAATGTGGCCGGCACTCCATGTAACCCAAACAGAAGAATTCTGTACTGCCAGTGTCCTAGGTTCATGCTAAAAGGCGTCTTTTCTCTTGCTTCAGCTGTAAGGGCCACCTGCTAGCATCCTTTTATCAGGTCTAACGTTAAAATTAAGCAGGCTTTTCCTAGCCAGTCGATCAGATCGTCAATTCACCGTAGCGGGTAGGCATCGTATGGAGACCTTGTTTAGCCGTCTAAAGTCATTACAGAAACGGATTGTCCTATCGGGTTTCGGTACCGCAACAATAGAACTGGACCAGGAACTCATGGATTCCTCTATTATACCATCTCTTAGCGTGTTGCTTACCTCGGTGTCTATAGCACAGTGGTGGGCCTCCGGGGCTTTATAGGGTCTTTGGTAAATGACAACCCCTGGGGGCATTTTGATATTATGCCTAACTAAATGGGTGAGTCCTGGGTTAACGGAGAACACGTTGCTGAACTCATTGACTCGCTCACTCAACTCTTGATGCTGGGCCGGATTAAGATCTTCACGTGCTTCCCGCAGGCAAAGGCTAAAACATGGGGCAGGGGTTTGATCCATTTCTTTAACACATTAATATGATACAATTCAGTGGTTTTCCTCTTACCCGGCTGTTGCAGTCTGTAATTAACCTGTCTTACTCATTCGACGTAGGGACCCTGCCAACGGGCCAGTAATTTACAGTTGGCACTTGGAAGTAGCAGCAGCACTCTGTCACCTGGACCCAGTTTGTCGTAGATGCGTCTTTGTTCTGCTTGTGCTTTTTCCATGTGTTTTTTTTCACCATAGGAAAAATGATTTGATTGATTTTTGGTTGATTTTGTTTTTAAGTTCTTGTATGCATTTGATGACTGACCGGTAAGGTGAAGGCTGTTCGTCCCAGGCTTCTTTGGCCATGTCAAGCAGACCGCGTGGTCTCCTTCTGAATAGTAGCTCGAAGGGCGTAAATCCAGTGGAAGCTTGTGGGGTTTCTCGCACTGCGAAGAGCACGTATGGGAGGAGCTGGTCCCAATTCCATTCGCTTTCATCCACAACTTGTCGGAGCATTCTTTTCAAAGTCTGACTAAATCGCTCCACTATGCTGTCAGTCTGAGGATGATGTATGGAGGTGCTGATTTGTTTAAACTGTAACAGCTGACACGTCAGACATTACTTTAGAGACGAAAGGGGTTCTTAGGTCAGTGAGCAGCTCTTAGGGCAGTCCGACACGGCTGAAGAAAAGTACCAGCTCCCTTGCAATGTTCGGGAGGTTGCTAAGCTTCATGGGTAAGAAAGACAGGCTTATGTAGGTCTGACGGAACTTGGAATCATTGAAGCATAGAATTTTACCACCTTGCGCAATGATGTCAGACGTTATTCCTTCTTTCACTAAATGTTTAACACAAAAGGAATGAATCAAACCCTCTAGCATTATGTGCTATAAAAGGTATAGCCCTTGTATTTGTTACGCCGGAACGTCTTGAAAAACTCAGCAACACAATCGTCTCCTTCAAACATCCACTTCTCTCCATGAAAATCAATACAGCATAAGTAATTAGCTATCCAAGTTCCTGTTTCCTGTCTAGTCTCAATCATAAACAAAGAGCCTGCAAATAGTCATTACATATTTTATCGGTTGTATAAAACAGCTATGTTCAGTATCTGTATCAGGTTTTTCACCACCGAGTTTACACTTCCTCTCAGAGCACATGTGTTTTTTTACAGTTAAAAGGGTTCTGCTGTATTACACTATTACAGTTACTACAATAGAATCCTGTTTCACACTGAGAAAATTCACCATCGCTTGACTGAAGCTTTGTTTTATGCACGTCAAAACAGAAATCTGATCTACATAGCCGTGAGCAATCAGGACATTTAATGAAGTTTTGAGCATGTTTATAACAGTCTGCATTATGGCAAACTTTGCAGGTGAATTCACATCGATGTTTATGTGAATCTTCAAACCCTGAGTAACCAGAACCCAAAAACCCAGTGATGCTTTAACCCGTAATAGTGGTTGTGTAAAAACAAGCACAGTGTATTTTCATGCGGTGTCTTGTTGGTTTAAAAGAGAGTAGCCGGCCTTGTTGACTAAACCGTAAAATTTTAATCATCTACAGTTCAAACGCGCCTCAAATTTTGATATTTCAGCGAAGGTGACTACCGTGTCGTCAGTTAACGCGACATCGTGTTGGATTTGCTTAGCAAGCTTTTCTAATTGAAAACTGTTTATTCCGGGATTCAAAAGCTGTGTAACACAAAGCAAAGCACATGTTGTCATTATTGTGGAATATGTAAAGATGTCTCATTTTTTTCCGAATAGCTTCTGAGCTAAAGATTGAGCCTATTTTTCTTCTAGCCGCACCACCGCGAGATGGTCGTACTATTTGGATCACTAATCCAAGCATATTGTCTGTAAAAATTTCTCGTTTACATTGAATGGCATTTTCAAGCATGGTCAGAAAAGACTGTAAATCGATGGACCCATTGACTAATTGAATGCATGATGACAAATTCAGCACATCACCTCTAATTTCAACAAAGACAACATCTTTGTGCGAAATCATTTCATTTGTCACATCTATCAGACTGTTTAAAACCTCAAACATAATTATAAAAATCAGCAAAGCTGTTGACAGTGGCGATCGAGGAAAATTCACTCTCCTTCTAATCTCTGTGGTATTGAACCGCTCACGATTAATTATCCTAATATTAGGATCTACCCCATTGACGAATTGTGCATTTTGAACATTAGGAGATGGTACATTTCTCCTCATCGACATCTAGTTGCGTGTTTGACTTTTCAGGGGCGTGATGATCAACAGTTAGAGTTTTGCGAAACAATGGATGGGGGATCAAAATAAGTTAATCAAACTATGATTAAGATCATGAAACTAATCTAATGACCCATGTTCTTGAGTGGTTTCCGGATTTGAGAGGATATTGGTGTTTTGTTCAGTATTTATGGTCAAACTTTCATTTAACTGATTTCCAGCGTCTAATAGTGCTGGATTTAACTCTACAGAATCACCTCGTTGATTTAGACTATTTTGCAACCCTAACAGACTCTGATTTAACTCGTGGAATATGTCATGCGTTGGTGTCTGTGTTTGTTACATTTTGGTTTATATTTACATTTTGACTATTGATCAGATCCGAACTTCTAAGATTTTCATTCAATTTATTCTGCATCTAATAAGGCTGGATTTAAATGAGTGGTAATAATCAGGTTATTCTGTAATCTTAACAGACTGATTTAGTTCAGAGTATGTCGTGTTGAGTCGCAGATATTGTTGCTGTGCTGGGGTCCAAGCTAGGACTCTAAATAACAAGTTCGGTCGTAAACTTTCGTTTAGTTGGTTGATTGCATCAGTTTAAATATGGATTGAGGGTTGTGCATGATTCACGATGTAACAGACTATTTGAAAAAGATGAGTTTTCACCACAACAGAAATCATGGGGTGATGACGGATTACAATCAATTCTATTTCTTTTAGCTTCTGAAGCTGACTCATTTAAAAGAACGTTTTTGCGCCATATATATCGTAAAACAATCTTAATCTTGTATTCAATGAAGCACAGCTAATCAAGTTGTCATGAACACCAAACAAAGATGAAACACACTCTCTACTAGAGTTTTGTTCCAATGAATTATCAAAGTGATTAAAGCTTTCAGATAAAACCACAAATTCTTGATAGAAGTCTCTAAGTGCGTCCCTGAGCGCCAGTTGATTAGGATGCTTGGGATCGACGTCATCTTCAGGTAAATCCAACACTTGTACTTCTGCTATGTCACTCACAAAAAAAAAAAAAAGAGCAGAAATTGTAGAAAACAATGTGTTTATGCACTAAACAGATGGGTGAAAATAGAATGAATTAGTAGATGATGCATATTAATCTTACCTGGAGTATTTGAATTATCATCATTGACCTCGTGTTCGGGGTTTATCACAAGTCCTGTTTGTTGTGATGGTCTTGGCTGTGGAACTACTTCAGCTATTGGTCTCGCACGAGATTCCGGGTGTAGGCCTTGCACGGGTGTGTCAGGAAATTCATCATCAGAAATAATCAGAACGTCGTTGACTAAAAATCATTTGAAAAACAAATGACATGCTCACATGGTATTATGTATCGCAACTTTTATTACAAAATAAAGTTCTAAGTGGAAGAATGAAATTACCTAAAGACTCTGTAATGTCTAGGATATTGTACAATCAGATAAGCATAACGCGGTCTTGTTCTGTAATAAAAAAAATTTATGAAATTAAACTTTAGGTCTAAACACCAATTGTAAGATAGAATGAGTCTTTCTTCTAAATATTACATTTAAAATCTAATTGAATATAAATGTATACATGAATAAAGTACACTGACTACTTTTCATTGTGTCAGAGTCATTTATGCAGTGTTTGTAACAGTACGCCATGTCACACCCTCCGCTCAAACCAAGCCATGATCACCTGCAACTCCTCTCCACATTCCATCCCACGGCTTTGGTTTTGTCGCCTCATTCACCGGCATGAGCACACATGCTCTGCATTTCATTCGTCACTTTCTCCCTATTTAAACCAGCCACAAACAACCATCCAGTGCCGAATTATTGGTTGCCACAAGCCTAGTGTTTTTTGTGTCTAGTGTTTTGTGAAAATAATACCTTTTGCCCTTCATGTTATTGACCCTTTTTTCCTCTTCCGGTTACGTCCTTAGCTTCACGAGTTGGAACTGTTCACCACGTTGATTGATAACCCGGCTTTGAACCTTTTGCTTCTGTTTTTGACTCCGGCCCTGCCTAGATCCTCAGGATCGCTGCAACTCCAATCTCTCCCTCAAACTGGACATCGGATTGTACACGTGCCCCACAGCCCTCACCTCCCCACACAGCCACGCTCACTCCTCTGCTGCGCTCGCTCAACCTGTGCGTTCAGTGCTCTGTGCCTCATCTACAGCCACAACCAAGCCACGCCACAGCTCTTTTCAGACTGCACCCTAAAGTACTGGTTTCTTTTTGATCATCTCTCCCTCTCTGTTTCACCTTCTCATTTTGCATTAAAACTTCAACCTGAATTGAATCCAACCTGTTGTGTCTGCTTTTGGGTCCTCCAAGCCTGCCTCACACGGACCAGCCGTCACAGTGTTGTTTTATGAAAAGATGTAACTAAATATTTGCAGAGATGTGAGGGGTGTACTCACTTGTGACATACTGTATACACACACACACACGGTGGGACAAAATTAGGGTTACAGTTACTTCATCATCTGCTTCACCTCCATGTTTTACATATAAAAATCATCAACAACAAGATGGAATCTTTGAGCACTTGAGAGACGAAATGTTTAATGTAAAATGTCATATGTAAATAAGTCTAAATTTCTAATAAAGAAAAATGTTTGTCTTAACCGTAACTCTACTTTTGGCTCACCCTGTAAATTGTATGACTACATATTAAACGTGTGTCATAGATTTTACTACAAAGGACAAACCTGCACTCTGGAATTCCTCTTTAATAACGCGCAGAGATTTATGGCCAGGAAACTGTACGAACATGTGTAAGAAGTGTTTAAGTACCAGACATACTGAGCGAATTTCTCTACACACAGTTGCCTTTTCCACATGCCCTGCATTGGACAAAAATGCCCTGATGCACTACTGAAAGCAGGTTATGTTACATATTTTATAAATGTTTACATTGAACATTTAATCTCTCAATATATATATAAATAATTATACACACACACACACACACACACACACACACGATACTTCCATATATGATTTTCTATTTCATGGTTTCCTAATGTAATTGAGTGCACTGATGACACCCACATTCCTATTAAAGCTTCTTCAATAAATAAGGGAGACTATGCTGGAAATCGATTCATAGCATCAATGTACAGGTAACAACTTGATTTTTTGGTCCTTAATTTTTTGCCTTGTTAAAATCATTTGTTCATCAGTCCAGAGAGGGCATGCGATATAGTGCCTTGTGTTGTGCTTCATAACATTGCCACTATAAGAGGGGAGAGCCACCATCCTTGTATTGAGGAAGATGGCCCAGAGGAACCCCTACAAAAGTTTTGCACACAACAGAGATGGAGGACTTTTGAGAGACAGGATGTGTCAAATACTTTTATAAAATGTTTGCACTGGTCTGCTGTGCAGTTCATTTCTTTCTTTCCTGAAAAACAATGAAAGTAAAATGACACAATGCACACAAGCTCTTGCACTGCTTAGATCGTGCATTGAGGTTGAGGGACTTTCATCTGTCGGCAATTTCCCAGGTATGTACTGTTAAAGAACAATGACAGTTTTAATAGTCAAAAGGATGTGGAAAGGGTGATTAATTATTTTGCATGAAACTGTAAACCCCAATTAAGTTGGAAAAACAAACAAACAAAAAAATTAGGTAAATCAGTTACATAATTTTTTTCAGTAATAATGTTTCCAATTTTAAGTAAACAGAACTATGAATTTTTTAAATTTGTTGAACTTGTTGCAAATCAAATAAATTGTTGCTGAAGTTGTTTGTGTCAGGCTCGGTAGAGGGCGTTGTGGATTCAAGTGCAGAGATTTGGAGTGTATGCTGATTGAAGTGAAAGAAATGCTCAGGTGATCATGACGGGGCTGTGGCGTGGCGTGACGTGACAGTTTGGAATCGAACCCGGGCCTTTCGCATGGCAGGTGAAACACTTACCACTGAGTCACCAGAGCTCTATAGAGTTTCAGCTGGTGGAACTTTAAGGTGACAGTTATTGTTACTTACGTACTTACGATTACATCAAATATCAAATTTGTTCAGCTAACTTAAAGTGTCATTTCTACAAACTCAAACACCAAAATGTTCTGAATACTCAAAAAGTCTATTAATTTTACCTAATTGCAATTATTTAGGTTAACAGTCCTCAATGTGTTTAATTACCTTGAGCATTAGGGTTTACAGTGTATAATAAAAGGGAAGCCGATGTCAAATTTGGTATTTAATACTCTGATGCATTTACTGTTATTTTTTGCCAAGCCAAATCTCCTTCTTTAGCCAATGCAGCCGTATTGCTTTTTTAAAATTATTATTGGCTTGAATTCTTCATATTCTGCATTAAAACCTCCAACTCCGTCTCTGTGAAGTATGCCGCTGTCTTTTTCACTTTGATTTTCCTTTGAAATCGGTGATCCATTGAAAAATGTCTATGTATGCACAGTGCACGTGCATTAACTCTGGGTAACCAGTACGAGGTTGATTAAACTTACTCTTCTGAGGTGTTTTGGAACCGACATACTCATGGTATTCGGTTTTGGGTTAAATGAACCTGGAGTTTAAGAATGACCAAATAGTAAGTTAACCCAGCTTTCTGGAAAACTCCCTGTCCCTGCACTTAAATGGATAAATATTATCAAACCACTGTTGCATGCAAAAGTGGAGATGAATAATCTGTACATCAACAATGCCTCACCCTTGTGATAAGACAGTTGACCCATCACTTGAATAGTGACCACAGCCTAGTGTACAGACGTGAATTGCAGGAGGTGATGCATTGCTTTGCATTGGGTGTGAAAGGCCCATCCATTATCTCATAGGCCAATTTATATAATTTATTTCTTTCTAAAGCGGACAGGTTGAGTCATTCCTGTGCCTTTTCATGGTTTCATACTTTTGTGTTACTCCCCAGTAGTATTTTACAACGTCCAATAAACTGTAATGTTATAATAATACTTACATTCAGAACCTAATAAGTTTCACTGGGTAAATAGGTTAAAAATCAGATTATAGCAAAACTCAAAGGCAAGTCTATACATGATTTGCAGCCATTTGCAGACACACATCTATGTAATGATTTGTTTTATTGTAAAAATTGCCAATGAGTAATTTATAGCAAACCACTGAAAGTGCACATTACTGTTATATCACAGATGGCAGAGCAACCTTGATCATTTCCCACCTTTCTAAAAAAAAAAAAAACAATTTCACACATTATATGTGCATAGTTTACTACTAGTAAAAACACAAATCACACGTTAAAAAAAAAAAAACTTTTATTATACATTTCACACAATGTTAAAATAAAAGTCACACACAAACTACAGAACTATTTACAATACAGTTATTAATGTCAACGGTTATAAAAAAAAAAAAAAAAGAAAGAAAATCCAACCTCTCTTTTGTGTCACAACTTGCTGCTCACGGTTTTAATCTGCCTGTACAAATTTTCTTGCTCTTCCTTCATTGCAGCCATTTTCCTGAACACCTCGTTACCCCACTCCATCACCTCCTGCTGCAGGATGCTTCTGTCCACAGTCTCGTCCAAGATGGAACGCTGCACAAGACACGTTTTCAAAAAATAAGAAAACAAAAATAAACAGAATTCAACAAATAAAACTACATTAAACATACAATATATAAACACTTACTGCTAATACAGAGACTTGGTCTTTAATTCTGTCCAACTCCTGTCCTTCACCTCGAGGGATTTTGCTTGGACTACTAGACGCCATTCTTTCTGAAAAAACATGAATTCCATTGCATTTAGTAACATCCCACAAAACAAACATCAAACTAATGCATTCTAATGAAACAAACTTTTACCATAAAACACAAAAAATGGAGCACAGAAATGATTTTAGGTGTTGCTTATATCGTACATGTTTGTACAACACATAACCACGTAAATACAACAAATATACTAAAGACATTCCGGCAACTTACCTTACAATATATTGTGATGCGTAAACAAGCGAGTCGTGTGACTTGTTCAACCTAACGCTCAACTTTCAGACTAAGAGTCGAATCCCATTAGCTTTTTAAACAGTCTTGCATCCCTTAAACACGCCCCTAAAAACACCCCTTTTATTGTAGTCACTCCCTTTCAGACACACTACTGAAAAACTGTAGCCATCAACCACAGAGCAGCACAATAGCCATTAACTCTTATACTTGTATCTAAGTATATATGTACATCTAAGGGGCATGTTTAAAGGATGCAAGACTGTTTAAAAGGTTTTTAATGTTTTATGGTAAGTTTTTTAAAATTAAAATCCATGAGTTTAATGTTTTTGTTGGATGTTACTAAATGGAATGGAATTCATGTTTTTGCAGAAAGAATGGCATCTAATAGTCCAGCAAAATTCCTCGAGTTGGACAGAATTAAAGACCAAGTCTCTCTATTAGCAGTAAGTGTTTATATATTGTATGTTTAATGTAGTTTTACGTGTTGAATTCTGTTTATTTTTTAATTGTTTTCTTGTTTTTGAAAATGTGTCTGGTGCAGTGTTCTGTCTCGGATAAGACTGAACAGAAGCATCCTGCAGCAGGAGCTGATAGAGTTGAAGCTGGAGGAGCTAGATTTTGTCAAAAATGGTATGCAATATGTACAATGTTAAATTTGTAATTATGCAGCATTGTACAACGTGTTAAAAAACAGAATGTAAAAATGGTTATTACAGATATTCTGGAAGTTAAGGCTGAGGATGGCAAAAAAAGAAGAAGAAGAGAGCAGCAGAAGTGTGCAAGAGAATACAGACGAATAGACATTAATAACTCTATTGTAAATAGTTCTGTAGTTATAGATTGTGTGTGACTTATTTTAACATTATAATGTGTGAAGTATATAATAAAAGTTTTTTTTTTTTTTTTAGATGTGTGTTGTGTGTTTTTACTATTAGTAAACTATGCACATATAATGTGCGAAATGGGTTTCTAAAAAGGGGGGGTGGGGGGATTATCAAGATTGCTATGCCATCTGTGATATAACAGTAATGTACACTTTCAGTGGTTTGTTATAAATTACGAATTAAGGTTTTTGGCCCTTTTTTTTTATATTGTATAAAATACATCTTATTCGCTTGCTTAATAGCAGTTTCCCAAGACAGTCTAGTTAATATATATATATTTAAGTGGCTATTTTTTTTTTTTTTTTTTAAATATAGCACTATTCCGAGGGGGCGCTATAGAGCCGATCATGGAGTAGGACGTGTTTTGTCGGGCTCTCGCTGAATAATAACACTTTATGTTAAAATCCTTTTATTAATTTCTAGTTTATTTCACTAACTGGTCGGTAGTATGCAACCATAACTTGGTGACAAGTTTAGTGTTTTGGTGTCGGATATGGCTGCAAACTTGAGAAAACACAAATTCAGTGGCTCATCCAGCACTAGGCCCAGCACATCCTCGGCCCTCAGCCCCGTTAGTGAGACGAGCTCAAGCCGCGCCGCTACTTCATCTCCCTCAAAATCTGAAAAATGGATGTCGAAGACCTCAAATCACAAATTCTCTTATCCCTCAAGAGTGACATTTTAACAGTTATTAAAGAGGAATTGAGAAGTGCACTGACCGAAGAACTGAACTCCATTAAGGGTGAGTTACAGACGCTCAAGGCCGAAAATCACCAGTTGCGTCGCGACAACTCGCGCAGAAATGAACCAGATTAAGGGTTCTGTGAAGGACATGGAGGGCGTACTGTCTACATGGTCGGATGAAGTGGTCACAATGCAAACTACAATAACGAGCCTATAGGCAGAACTGACCGAACTGAAAGCGAGGTATGAGGACACGGAAGGGAAAATGCGGCGATGTAACATTCGAATCCTGGGTGTTCCGGAGGAACCAGGGTCAAGCTCCACCGCGTCGGTCTCTAAACTCCTGACCGAAGTTCTGCAGATGGACAAGGACCTCCTTATTGACCATTCGTACAGAAGTTCCGGACCCAAGACGCAAGGAGGGACACCGCGCACCATTGTCGCCAAGCTACACTACCATCAGGACTGTGTGGAGGTGCTGCGCCGTGCCCGGTCCCGAGGTCCACTTCACTTTAACGGGGAGCAAATAGCCATATTTCCCGATTACACTCCGAGTGTGGCCAAGGCTCGTGTGGCATTTATGGAGGTTAGAAAACTCTTACGAGGACAGGACGGTGTGCGCTTCGGCATTTTGTATCCTGCGCGACTCCGTATCACCTATAAGGGCGACGACAAGATGTTCAAAGATCCGGATAAAGTGGCACTATGTTAAGCATAGTGTTATTACTCCCGCAGAAGCCAGACCTTAACTACTGAAGGATGTTCACGTTTCGTATCGTTGGCACATGGACGGTAAACACAGTACTGACCGGAGAAAGAAATAGTGGTTTATTACAAGTTAGTGTAGTTGTGTTGAAGTTCCTGTTTTAGTCTCAGTATGAAGCTATTTGTAATTAACACTTCATAATCATAATAAGGATGATGTTGACTAGTTAATGTTTAGACTTGTTTATATATTTTATTGTTCCAAGCTTATAAGATGGTTCAGTGAGAGCCTGATTTTGGCTCAATAGGATCCAGATAAGCACAGTGTGTGGATATGCGTCACCTCCTGCAATTCACATCTGTGCACTAGGCTGTGGTCACTATTCAACTGATGGGTCAACTGTCTTTGATCACATTGGTGAGGAATAGTAGATGTCCAGATTCTTCATCTCCACTTTTGCATGTGTGGTGGTTTGATATTTACACATTAAGTGCAGGGACAGGTCCTTATCAATATTTAGCAAAAAAAACATGTTATTAATCTTTAATGACACAGAGAAAGATTTGGTTAAGAAACTTTATTATACATGATTTCTTTTGCTGACACTATGTGTTGATTGTGCGCCATTTTGCCATCTTTCTCCGCTTATCTGCAGCGCGCGAGCGAGCAAGCAGGCATTAGGCCACGCGCTGCAGATAAGCGGATAAAGATGGCGATAGATCAACCGCATGCGCACCTCCAAATTAATAACTCTACCAAGTTTGGGTTACTATGTGTTTTTTCATCTATTTTATTATTGTTGTTGTTATTATTATTTAGAAATACATGATATATGTGTAAGTAGCAAGCATGACCTAATTTGGTAGCAGGTGTAAAAGTTGATTGGACACAATAAAAATGTCGAAGAGGAAGAGAGTTAAACCTATGGAGGATGCCACTTTCATTCCATTCCACAGGACGATACTGGAGCAGATATATAGAACAGTAAGCTAATACAGTAATACATCATAAGATGCAAGTGTGCTTTAAAGCCGTATTGCATTTAGGGTTGGGTATCGAACATATTCAGAACTGGTTCTGTTTTGTAAAAGGAACTGGAACACTCTGAAATTTCAGCTTTCTGTTGTAAAAGCAGTTTGCGTGTGTACAGTGCTGGGAGCGGATGCGGATACCTCATGAATATCTCTCAAGTAAAGCCACAGTTTACAGTGACGCTCACACAACCAGATTACCGCACTGGTCACCTGACCACAGAAAGCACTTGCACTGCTGACAAACAGGTCAAAGAGTTTGGATTCATCATTGTCCCTTTAGAAATGAGTCCAAAGTATAGCAAATGTGCAAAGATGATATCCTGCATAGGCGGCTGTACAAGTAATGACCAAACACCTGCTCCAGCATATAAATCTCCAATCGTTTAGTGTTCAGTGACTCCTCCCAGCACCTCCACATCACGAGGTAGGAAAGTTTGAGGGCTACTTCAACAGGAAGAAATGATAAAGTGACAGAAAACATCAAGTAACCTTACATTTCAGATGTACAGAATGATGTAGAATTATTTTTTGGATTTCCTTTTATTATTTATTTTATTAAAATAAATTATGCAGTCGGAACCAGGAATCATTAGCTACAACTGAAACCGAAAATTCCTTATAACACCCAACCCAAAGTACATTGAATGATCTAATTTCATTAAGTATTTTATAGGTATTCTTAGGATGAAAGATACACGTCTTCTGACCAAAATGAGCAAGAAGCCAACTCAACAGTTAAATCATTTTGGTTTAAGTCAAACTCTTGACCTTCTAATAAGATGCAACCGGCTTATTGATCCAGTAGATTTTAAATGTAATCTATTTAAGTATTGGTTAATGGATTTATTTTTACCAAAATAAGACTGTCCTGATTTTTAACTGTGACGTTATTTGAGGATTCCTCGAGTGGTTTTGTGATGAGAGCCTGTCCACTGTACTCACATTGATGTGGTGTGATTTTCCAGATGACCCGAGTGGTCACTGGCAGTGGTGAGAACACGGCATCAGAGGAAGTGACGCGCCCTCCTACCAAGCCAACTGAACAGGTAATGCCATGTGGTACATTAATCAAGCTCCAATCAAGTAAATAATAATTTTTTTTCAACATTCTTCGTATCCCTAACTACCTCTTTATAAACCACAGGTAAACAGGTTTGCTACCCAGTTAAACAGACTAAGAGAACATCATGATAAATGTGCTCAACGCTATGAACAGCTGCTAAGAACACGTGACAGTGAAACAGGGGTGACTAGTTGCACACAGAATGATAAATCTGAGGTAGGCACTATTATTTTTTGTTGGCAGGGTATCAAAATGCCTTTCAGAATTCATATGCTTAATGTTTGTCTTAGTGGCATTTAATGCTATGTGTTCCTCACAGATATCTTGTGAGGAGTCCGCTTCTGACTGCAGTGATGAAGAATATGTCCCTGATTCAGACTGTAGCTCATCAGACAACAGTGCTGAAAGTGAAGAAGTAAAGATCTTCCATCCTGAGCCAGAGACGAGAGGTGCTGTTGTGTTTAAGAGTACAACAGGCGTGAGTACAAGCTCGTCTTATAACCGTACTACATCAGTGACGCCAATGCCTACTAACCAGCAAACAAATAGGTACAAGAAGAAACAATATTGCGTGTATTGTGAGAAGCCATACTCTAAAATTTCACGCCACTTGGAGTTTGTTCATCGCAACGGACCTGAGATAGCTAAGGCATTTCGCTTCAATAAAAGGGCAAAGGAAAGAAGAGTGAGATTACGCCTTTTGAAAAGTAGGGGGAACTTTACCCATAATGCTTCAGTTTCAAAAGCTGGTATTGGGAAAATGGTTGCTTGCAGGCACCCCAAAGAAGTAAAATCCACCTCAGACTTTCACTGTATCCACCGTCAAGGTCAGTACAATAGAAAGACACTATGGAGACACATTCGAACGTGCCCCCAGAACACCACAAATGAAACCTATGGAATTGGTCAGAAGAGAGTTCTTTCACTCAATAGCTTGGCCTTTCCTCCTCCAGTAGATATAAGCAAAAGTGTATGGACCATTGCTTGTGAAATAGTGACTGATGAAGTTTCAAAGTTATCAAAAATGACGGATATATTCTTCTTTTAGGATGTACAACAGCCTGAAGTCACGGTCCGGATGAAACAAATATATTAAGCAGAAAATGAGGGACATAGCAAGGTTTCTTATTACTACCAGATCACTGACAGCTTTTCATCATACATTTCAGCACTAAAGCTCGGACACAGCTTGATGAAGATTGCCAACTCTGTTGAACGCAATGCACTGATGTCAGGACGCCAAGTGGTTGCAGAGTCTACACGAAACTTCGGATGGTTATATGAAAGCAGCTGCACTAACTACTCTGAGTGAAGCTAAATGGAATAAGCCCCAGGTCCTACCATTTACAGAGGATGTCAAAACCATGCACTCAATTTTAAACTCAAAACAGCTGGAGTATGTGGATGTGGCAGCTGAGTTTTTGCATCTACTGGACTGCCTCAATCTTCAACAACATGTTCATGTTCCTACACATTCCAGAGGTCATATCCTGGATCTGGTTATTACAAATTCTGTCCCTATTAGCAACCTTTAAGTGTATGATCTGGGGATGTCTGACCTCAATGTCATTTCAATGGAGCGGTCACTCCCTTGTTCCCCTACTAAAACAAAACGGCAAATATGTTACAGAAATTTGAAAAAGATCAACCCAGACTCTCTGAGCAAAGATCTTCAGGATCTTTCCTCTGTTGAAATGTTCCTCCTAGCAGTCTCCTCGATCTCCATGCCCCTGTCATACATAGAACGGTCTGCTTCTCACGCTCAGCCCCTTGGTATACGTGTGAATTGCGCAAGATGAAGACAACTGGGCGTGTTCTTGAGCGACGTTTACAGGCCACAGGACTTGCTGTTCACAAGCAAGCTTACAGAGAATATCAGAAGGCCTATGCAAGTGCGCTGAGAGCTGCAAGATCACAGTTTTACTCAAATATCATTAAGAATAACTAACAATAACTGGAAATTCAAAGCAACTGTTCTCTTCTATTAATCGCCTCCTGAAACCGCAATTTCAATCTTATCTGGAAGCTACAGAGGAGAGATGCAATTACATCATTACTTTCTTCAGGAAAAAAGTGGACACCATCCGCTCGTCAATATCCAGTTCCTCTGCACTGCCTGACTTGATGGATGACCCACGGCCAGGGATTTTTCAACATTTCAGTTGTTTTTCTGACGTTTCGCAGCAAGAGGAGAGAAGATAAAACCATCAAATTTTCCTTTTCCGGCAGTTCTGGTTAAATCCAACCTCTGTGCTATAAGTCCCCTGATTACCAGGATCATAAATCACTCTCTCCAGTCTGGCTATGGCCCCCCTTCACTGAAAACTGCTGTTATCAGGCCACTTCTTAAGAAATCCACCTTAGATCCAGAAGTGCTTGCAAACTATAGGCCTATTTCTAACCTCCCTTTCCTTTCAAAAGTTCTTGAAAACGTCATGGCTGCACAGCTTCAGTCTCATCTGAAACAAAATGATTTGTTTGAGAAAATCCAGTCTGGTTTCCACCCCTGTTACAGCGTGGAAACAGCTCTGGTAAGAGTCACGAATGACCTGCTGATGTCGGCGGATGCTGGCTCTCCATCACTCCTCATTCTGTTGGACTTAACCTCGGCCTTTGATACTGTTGATCACAACATTCTTCACAGATTACCTCATACTGTAGGTCTCTCTGACTCTGTTTACAACTGGCTCTCATCTTATCGCAAAAACGGAGCATGTTGCCCTACACACAGTGTTACCTGTGGTGTTCCTCAGGGCTCGGTCCTATGTTGTTTATATTGTATATGCTTCCTCGGGGCTGTGTCATCAGCTGGCACAAAATTTTATTTAATTGCTATGCTGATGATACTCAGCTTTACCTCAGGATAAACTCAACCTCCTCATCTACTCCGCCATCACCCACTTTGACTCTCTGTTTGGAGGAGGTAAAGTCATGGATGAAGCAAAATTTCCTGCAGCTGAACAGTTCTAAGACTGAAGCTATTTTAGTAGGCACCCCACACCAGGTTAAGACATCCAACATCACTAGCATCACCTTTTCCAGTCAGAATATCCCACTGTCGACATCTGTTATTAACCTCGGGGTTAAAATGGACTCTCATTTGACGTATGAGGCCCATATCAAATATCTGTGTAAGACATCTTTTTTTTCACCTCAGGAACATTGCTAAACTGCATCCAGCACTTACATTTGCAGATGCGGAAAAGTTAGTCCATGCGTTTGTCTCCTCCATGGTGGACTTCTGCAATGCTCTCCTCATTGGGACTGGAAAAAGCCTCCAAAAGCGTACTATATTAAAAACTGTGCTGCTAAGATCCTGATGCGGGCACGTAAATATGATCATATTACGCCCATCCTCAAAATCTCTTCATTGGCTGCCTGTTTCATTCAGAATTGAATACAAGGTTGTCCTTCTTACCCACCAGTGCATCTATGGTGATGCCCCTCCCTATCTCAAAGAACTTATCACTTCACATACATCTTCACAAAACCTCCGCTCTGTCTCAGGTCATCGTCTGAAACCTCCTAAGACCAAGCTTCATACCATGGAAGATCGGGCTTTTTGCTCGGCAGCACCTAGACTGTGGAATGCTCTCCCTGAGTATCTGAAGATGCCACAAACTGTTGATTTTAAATCTGGTCTTAAAACTTACCTTTTTATTAGAGCTTTTTTTATTAGAGCAAATTAGAAATAATTTGTAGCACTTGGAGATTTGCCTCAAATATAAAGTGCATTATAAATAAAATGTATTATTATTATTATTATTATTATCTACAAGAAAACCCAAATTGCAAGAACTTTGCCAATCTTTGCAAAATCATGCTAACACAGATTGTGATTTATAATAGGCGAAGGGAGGGTGAAGTTTCCAAAATGAATATTCAGTTGTACACATCTAGAGATCAGACAATGAACAAAGATATCGCTGTGGGACTCAGTGACTGAGAAAAAGCTCCACAAAGAGTGGAGATATGTGGTAAGAGGGGAAGAAAGGTACCAGTGTTGCTGACCCCCGATATGGATGTGGCCATGGATCTCCTTGTAAGCATGAGAAAAAAAGTGTCAAGTTCCTGGTGAAAACCAGCATTTGTTTGCCCGTCGAGGTGCTCTGTCTCATTATCGTCGTGCTGACTACATTTGCCAGTATGCCCAAGCCAGTTGAGCAAAGCATCCGGATGCCCTTTTTTCAACAAAGCTGCACAAGCAAGTAGCTACATTGTCCACAGTATTAAACCTCAAGGACAATGAGAGGGATCAATTAGCCAACTTTCTTGGACATGACATCAGAGTTCATCGGGAGTTCTACCGCCTCCCTGAAAACACGCTACAGCTGGCAAAGATCATTAAACTCCTGATTGTAATGGAGAAAGGGAAACTGCCGGAACTTCAGGGTAAAGGATTGGATGCTATAACAATAGACCCACAAGGTAAATATAATTTTGTAATATAACTTTTAACACAATAGGCTTTACTGCCTTAAAAGGAATTATACATTTAAGCGATTACATGAGTCACTCTGCTATACTTGAAAATTGTTGCTTCTCTTTTCCACTGTTAACAGGCAACCTGCAAGACAAGAGATCTCGAGATGAAGGACACAAAGTATCAGAGAACATAACTCACTTTAGAACATAACGTCTTTGCCTCTGCTAATCTTTGTCTGCTTTTTAAGTAAAAAGTCATGTGAATACCACAGTTATTCTAAATAACTGAAATGCAATATTAAGATATTTAACACAGCTTTGCAAAGTCGTTTAAGTAAAGCCTTGGCATATTATCATTCAGGTAAAGACTTAAACAATTTATTATTCATCATAGGCTCCCAGAAAGAATGTGTTGGTAGACCTAAATCCCCCTCCATGGTAGACCTGGACAGTGCTCATCACAAATAAGGTAGGTAGCCATGTTTTGTTGGGGATTATTTTAGGATTTATTTTTCACTATGGTCCCAATATGTAGGTATGATTAAGACATCAGTGTTGTAACAGG
>JAAGKR010006176.1:0-41278 GCA_011419295.1 Clarias macrocephalus
CACACACTAACACACACACACACACACACACACACACTAACACACACACACACACACACACACACACACACACACACACACACACACACACACACACACACACTAACACACACACACACACACACACACACACACTAAAATAATAATAAATATAATTTAAAAAAAAAAATAATAATAAAACATTAAAATAACTAAATGTTACAAAGGTTTTCACAAGTCTTCAGCACTTCACAATAAATTGCAAAAAAATAATAATAATACAAAGCAAAACTTTAAATCTTAATCTCTACTTCAATCTCTGCAACCAAACTTCACAATACATTACAAATCAACACATTTCCACTTAAAACAGAAAAATTACATTTTACCCACCCAAACATTTACCCAACATTACGTAACTTTACACAACAAAAAGCTTTTTTAAATGTTTCCTTTGCACATTACAAAACCGTGCAAAATGCAACATTAAAACCTTTTACAAAACATGGGGAAAAAACTCTTTGTGTCTTTTCATCATGCTACGATTGTCAGTTTGCTTTTCACGCAATGATATGAAAAATTCATGGAGCATTAGTATTTACACCCCACTGAAGTTGCATCATAAATTGAGCAGTAAAGATACGGTATAATGTTGTTTTTGTTGTTGTTGTTGTTGTTGTTGTTGTTGTTGTTGTTGTTTCTGTTAAAAACTTGCAAAACCACAATTGCAGTTTACTGTAATGGAAATCTGTGATATAAAGGTCTAAAATATTCATGATGTTTAATTAATACTTAATGAATAAATAATTCCTCTTAGTTGCTGAATAATATGACATATGACCAATGACGCGTAATAAATGTCACATTTTAAAGCCATTAATGGTTATGAATGTGTTGTGAAGCCCCGTGTTGATTTTTCTTGACATTGCAGAAATAAAACATGAACCCAAGTACAGACGTTTGTCCATCGAATTCGCTTCGTAATGTCTTTAAGATGATTTCATTTCCAGCATTTGTGCAGTTTCTTATCACAGTATACGGACACACTCTGGACACACTCATGTTTCGTTTGATGGAGCGTCGTGAAATTTGTTCGCGAGGTCTAAATGAAAGATGAGGACTTTACGCCACTCGCCAAACTGCATCACCGCGTCCCAGATGCTGAGATCGCTGGAGTGTTTTATTAGATGTTGCTTCTGAAAGCCTGCACGAGTGGTCAGAGCCAGGAAACCACAAGCTGTGTGTGTGTGTGTGTGTGTGTGTGTGTGTGTGTGTGTGTGTGTGTGTGTGTGTGTTTGTTTGTGCTGGTTTATACTCAAACATCATCCTGTTTTCCAAAAGATCTGCCAGTTTTTTCCCCTTTGGCTTCCTGTTGGGTGATAAATCTGTATCCAGCATCAAGGATGAGATCAAAGGGCCAGAACATTATTTTCCATTTTTTAAAGGCGAAACACACACTGGGAGGTTTCTTGTGCATCACAGCATCGTGGCCTCGTCTCTCTGGTGAGCACTGAAGGTCAGATGTAGTGCCATGTTGAATGATTGTGATCCTCACTGTGACAGACTGCAGTGTCGGTTCCTCTGCCAGCACCGGACAGCAGCTGAATCCTGCTGAAGTAAAAAACAAACGACCTGCGATGGGCTTCAGGCCTCCAGAGCTGCAGTTAGTCCTCGTCTCAATATTTTCAACAGTAGCTTCTGTCCTTAAACATTATGACTCAATGATAAACCAACTCGTTTTTTTTAATACATACTTAATGCAGAGTGTTGTTATTATTATTATTATTATTATTATTATTATTATTATTATTATTATTATTACAGCGGTATCTCTGCATATGAATTTAACCCGTTCCGGAGGCGAGTTCGTAAGGTGAAATTTCATATTGTGAAACACATTGTCCCATAGGAAATAATGTAAATGCAGACAATCCGTTCCAGCCGCCCAAAAATATCACCAATATTACCAATTTGCAACACTACATCATAATTTTTCCATATAAGAACAATCAAAACTTGTAGAAAAGACATGGAAATTAATTGAAATATGAAATAAATAGATTCCTCTCGGCACCAGCTGCTTTAAAAAACCAAACTGAAAGCGGCTCCCTTTTCTTCTTGCTACCGTCCTTGCTAACCTTTTTGGTTGTTCTGTGTCTTACACAAAATGCAAAAAAAAAAAAAAAATGATGCTTCAGTTGGCTTTCCATTGATGCAAACAAGTTTTCCTCAGCTCCTGAGTGTATGTGCATCGTAGCTGGCGTCCGGTTCAACTCAGTTTGTTTGACGATGTGAATTTCTTGCTAAATTTCAGTTCTTAAGAAAAAAAATGATGAGGCGGGGCATTTGTGTGGTACCGCTGTATTATTATTATTGTTGTTGTGTGATGTGAATATTCCACACGGCTTTATAATACGAATGTAAGTACACAAGTAAATCATTTAGAAATGACAAAAAGCTAATTTAAAAAAAAAAAATCACAAACAATATTTAATTATTTTAAAAAATGTAGTTTCAAAGAAATGTATTTCAGTTAATTTTCTCTTCCTTTTATTTACACTTTATTTTTGTTTTACTGTATTTATTTATTTATTTATTTATTTATTTATTTATTCATTCATTTTTGCCCAACCAGCCTGCAATACATTTAAATAATGAAAAAACATTTTTCTTAACTTTTTACTTTCCTTTTTCAATTTCATTTTATTTCTCTTGCTTCCTTGCTTCATCATTTTTTTTCTTTTTTTTTTTATTAACTAGAAAAATAATTCTGCCCAGTACAATCGTTTAAAAATGAGAGAAGAATAAATTAAGAAATTTATTGATTCATTACGTAATAAAAAGTGAGAACAAAAAAAAAGAAAAGTAATTTTAAATATAGTTATAAATTAAATATAGTTAATAAACAAATATAAAGTTGAATTTGTTACATGCCAAACTTCAACAAAGGGGAGAACAGAGTCTGGTGGGGGAACGAGTCTTTACAGCTGCTATAATGTGAGTAAATTGAAAAGAAAAAGCCAAGTTTGTCATTCTTTAATTAAAGGAAAATTAAATTGTTGTGGTTTAGGAGGAATAAAACACAACAGTGATTTTTAAATGATAATTATTATTGTAAGACATTGTGAACGTGTTTCCAGGGTTACTGTGGTCGTGTTGTGAAGGGCAAACACACTCCAGGGTGTATAACAAAAAGACAACAGACTTTTGACCTGACCGTATTCACGAGGCTTCATGTTCTATCCATCCTGTGCTTGATGTGAGCGGATCATGTGAACAGAGCGCCTGAGGCTCACTCTTCACCCTGAACTCATTTCTGTATCGTCTCCCCGGGGGTAATTCCTCTCAGAGTCGGTCCAGCTCGGCTTTAACCTTCTCCATGACCTCCTTCGGCGCGCTTGATTCTCGTCTTCTATGGCTTCTATTCCACCTTCATCTATCTGTGTGTGTGTGTGTGTGTGTGTGTGTGTGTGTGTGTGTGTGTGTGTGTGTGTGTGTGTGTGAGTGTGTTTTATTCTCATCTTGCTTTTTATCTAATGCTGACACTGCTGTGTCTAATGCAGCATGAATCAAAGTTTACAGCGCTCCGGGGCAGAAGGGAGTCGCCCCATTGAGTCACACACACACACACACACACACACACACATCACCCTGTGGGCTTACAGGAGTAATGGACAGTGGACATCTTGTCAGAAGCTCCACAATAAGCAATAAATAAGCAGTGATGATGTACCTAAGGGCTGTATCCTGAATTTAAATTGAACCTCTTATACAGACAAAAACAATGATTTGTGTTATCAGGAGAGACGGCAGCTAGAAAGGAAAGTGCTGTCACATTAGACATCGCTGCTGCTACGATAAATCCCCAAAGACGTCATACTGAAGAGGTTCGATTGTGGAAGTCTCAAGTGGAAGTCCACTGAGTCAGGCAGCTCGGCTGTAATACACTTAGTTAGCTTTGTTTGTTATTTGCTGATCTGTGAAATGATCCATTGTTTAAAGTGATACACAAAGGAAACTGAATTGAACTAAAGGCGCTTTAGTTTACAATAAAACACAATGTAACTTCACTCTTGATAGTTCCATCAGGACACATCGGGCCAAAAGCAGCGCTGGGAAAACGGTGAAGCTGCTTTTAAAGGTCCAGAATTTATGGTCAGATGTGATAAACAATAGTAAACAATTACAAGCAATAATAACCACTAATAAACAGCAATAAAAAGGAATAAATAGTATCTAACACTTAACCAATAATCAACAATAACAAACTAATCAATAATAATAATAACCGAATAAAATTATTCACTAATAGAATAGACACTGAAAAAAATGTATACACAGCAATAAACAATAATAAACATAAACAATAGACAGTAGTAAACAATTATACATTAATAAATAATAATAAACATTCATCAAAATAAAAAACATCACTAAACACTAATGAACAACAAGAAAGAATGATTAACATTAATTATACTAAACAGCTGTTTTTAAAGATAAACAGAAATAAACTAAATTTAAAGTTTCTATGCATAATTACTCGCTGTATTCAGAGTCACGCGGGCCTGGAGCCAAATCCAGGAGACTTACAGTAGGGCACGAGGTGGGGTACACCCTGGACAGAGTGCCAATCCATCTCAGGGCACACACACACACACACACACACACACACACACACACACACACACACACACACACACACACACACACACACACACACTATGGGCAATTTGGGAAAGCCAATTAGTTAGTCTGCATGTCTTTGGACTGTGGGAGGAAACCAGAGATCCCAGAGGAAACCCACCAAGCACGGGGAGAAAATGCAAACTCCATGCACACAGAGACGGGAATCGAACCCGGACCCTGGTGGTGCAAGGCGACAGCGCTTTTACAGAGTAGTCACAGAGAGTTCTTTAGCGTTTATCTTTAAAGTGAATATAATGAAAAGGAATTCTCTTCATTATACTTTATCACATACATTATTATTACATAATTGTCCTTTCAGTTGGGCTCGTGCTTTATTCTGTAAGATGTTTTATGTTTGCTGTGTGAGAGATAAAAATAGTGAATATAAATATCATGAGATGTGAGATTATAGTCAACCTACACTGGAGATAAATACATCGGTAAAGTAGTAACACTCACACACACACTCACACACACACACACACACACACACACACACACACACACACACATGTGACAGTTTACCAGTTTAATTAACTTCTTGCTGTATGTACACATGGTTCTGTTTATAAAAAAAATAAAAGCAGACTTCTTGCTCGTGGTCATTGGGTTTAATTAAACGTCCGTATCGCGATGAGCTTCAGGGATTTGAAACAATGCTCAGAAATTCCCCGCATGTTAATGTGTTTATAAGGAGTTTAAATATTTTTGATTAGATTAACTCCAGGATGCTGCACACTGACTTTCTGCGACATTAACTCCTCGGCTATAACGCTCCCGGTGCTCCATTTAACATCCGATTAAACGTTCCGCGTCTCCGTGAAAGAATGCGCAGAGGAATCAATTAGCTCAATCAGTCAATTACATGTTGACAGGAAACAAGAAAATAAATCTGATGCGACTTCCTCTGCACTCAATTAGGCGGAGGCTTTGCTTCGGAAAACGCTGAGGGAAAACGAACAAACATTTAAAGATAAATATTTAAACGAGGACTGAAGGGAGTTCATCACACGCAGGTTTTAGGAAACTGAAGCTGTGCGGATTTCCTGAAAGCTGTAAGAAAAGGGGCGGAGCTCTTTCACTGCACTCGTTAGGAGTAATGGACTCTCGTTTTCTGTCATTCACACGAGGGCGTGATTAAAGTGGCGACCAATCACAGTCCATAATTCGACAGGAGCACGCTGATGTAATAATATTCTTGTAACATCAGTACTGTTCATTAATTAATCTGAACATATGATGCTCACTTTAATTATTAATTACTGCACTAATTAGCTTTCATAAAGCTTGAATAATAATGAACTAATTAACATTTTCATCATAATTAGGCACATGATCAGAATTAATTTGTCTAAGTTCATTAGCATTAAATAAACTACAACCTGTTTAAGTAATAATTCATGGAAGTGGGTATAAATATTGGCACCCCATTATACAGGGTCATTTTGTCAGTTGAACAGAAAGAGCATTAATAAAGGCGTTAGTCGTTAATTAATTAAGATAAAGCTCGAACGGGTCGGTTGTTGTCAGGGATGAAAAGTAAGTTAATGAAGTTTGAAATGTTTGATGTAAATGTAATACACTTGTGAACATTTTGTAAATTATGTTAAGGGAATCTTCTGGTGCTCTCGGTAATGAGGCTGCGAGGAAAAACTGTTCGATGCATCAGCACAAATCTGAATGTATAAATCTGTCTTGGTTTAAACCTCATCACTTACAGCCATGCAGAAGTGCACACACACACACACACACACATATATATATATACTGTATACAAACAGCACCTATAAATCACAGTGCAGTGCAGGTAGAACTCCTCCTCCTCCTCCTCCTCCTCCTCTTCCTCCTCCTCCTCGGCTCTCTCCATCAGTGGATGAGTGGAGTGGAGTGGAATGGAGCTGCGTTTCTCCTCCTCAAAGCCCCTCAGCCCCGTCAGCACTTCACACATCCTCACACAGAGGCATTCATTGCAATCACAAATGCTTTATGTCTTATTTATGGCGCTACTCAGGCGGCACATTAGTGCGGGATGTTCGGTGTTAAATTCATACAGGCCTGACTTCAGCGCTGTATGGAAATGAAGTGAGACATGGATGATTTTCTTGCCTTAAAACCTCTGAGCAAAGCAGAACGTTGTAACTGAGATGAAGCAACACACACACACACACACACACACACACACACACACACACACACACGCACACACATACACACATACACACTACACTTCCTCCTCTGTGGATTGGACACTCATTAAAAAAAACTGCCGTAAACCATGAGTATAAATGCAATGTGATATATTTGTATTTATGAGTTATTCATATTAGAGATTTGCCTTTGAGTCTTGAACTGAATACAAAGAAAAAAGAAATGAAAGTAGCAACTAAAACTGGATTTGGATATGAGAGAGAGAAAGAGAGAGATGTTAACTGAGCCCCAAACTCCTCCCAATACATTACATCATAACCCCAAACTCCTCCCAATACATTACATCATAACTCCAAACTCCTCCCAATACATTACATCATAACTCCAAACTCCTCCCAATACATTACATCATAACTCCAAACTCCTCCCAATACATTACATCATAACTCCAAACCCCTCCCAGTACATTACATCATAACTCCAAACTCCTCCCAATACATTACATCATAACTCCAAACTCCTCCCAATACATTACATCATAACTCCAAACCCCTCCCAGTACATTACATCATAACTCATCATAAGGCATTGACTAACTCATAACAAATAAAAGTTATTTAGTAACAGCTCATTCACGGGGACGTGTATAGTGGACGCTTCACGTGACGTTCTATCTAACGAGATGTTTACGTAACATTTATGGAAGGAGTCTCCAGTTGCAGCACTACATAACTTTCAGAGGTGAGGCTGCACCTGTACACTTTTGGACATCTTCAGGACAGAGGAGTTGAATAAAACCCTTTTATATCTTATTGAACTCATCACATTCTGTTCCACCCCGTCACCCGAGTCCTAAATGGCCGCGTCCAGTCCGGACACAAAGGAGTGATTTAGAGCGTTTACTTTTCTACTTCATCAGACTTTTGACACGTGTTCCCGTCACTGAGGGACAAATCTGAACACTGCATCCACCAGGATTTTCAGTCATGTGGAGAAAAAAAAAACAGGTCAAACATATTACATTTCTGCTCTGGTGCTCAGAGAGCTGTGAGATCGAGTCTCAGGATTGTCACGGAGCTGCAGGTTTGTAATTCGCTTCAGTTGAAATGCAGCATCTGTCTGCGTATGTGAATAAATCATCAAGGCAATGCAGCATTACATCATGAATACAATTTAATTCAAGATCATTTAACACTGTATATTTTAAGAAGAACTAGAGCACATCAGTTTTTATCAAATTTATTTTGTGAAGCCGATGGCACAAACTGTGGTTTTAAAGGTGGGCGTGCAGCACCATCTGGTGGCTGAAGGTGTAAATTACAGGCATGAGGAAATTATTGTGGCATTATTATTGTTGTTATTAATAATGAGGAAATTATTGTGGCATTATTATTGTTGTTATTAATAATTTTGATTGTAAAAATAATTAACTACATAATGTTTGATGATCATAGATATCTGGTGTATAGTGTCACATTAGAAAGTCACTCATTAGGCCAAATTATCTCCTCTGCTTTAGTTAAAAAAAAGATTTTAAAGTATATATTTTTTAATAAATAAAGTGTTTACCACTTTTTAGATTTGTATTGTCACTGTCCATGCTTTTATTAAACTACACCAACATGCTTAATGTGCTAGGCTAAAAACAAACCCTAGCCGGCCAGCTTTCCCGTCCATCATCTTATCCAACGTCTGCTCCCTGGAAAATAAACTGGACTACATCCGACTCCAGCAGGTTACACAGTGTGAGGTTAGAGACTGCTGTGCCTTTGTTTTCACGGAGACATGGCTCAGCGACAGAGTACCGCACGCTGCCATTCAGCTAGGTGGGCTAGCCACGTTTCGTGCCGACAGAAATGCAGCTATGTGCGGTAAGACTCGCGGCGGTGGCTCGAAATGGTGCAAGAACTCTGTGCTAGTTTCTAGTTTTTGCTCATCGCTGGTGGAGTTTGTCACTGTTAGATGTAGACCTTTTTATTTACTGCGGGAATTCACCACCATTTTTATTATCAAAGTGTAAATTTCACCTAGCGCTAATGGAAGCGCTATGGGAACTGTATACAAAGATCAGTGAACTGCAAAATACACACCCGGATGGACTGTTTATTGTTGCTGGAGATTTCAACCACGCAAATCTCAAGTCAGTGCTTCCTAGATTCCTTCAGTATGTGGACTTTGCAACAAGAGGGGAAAACACGCTGGATCTTGTTTACACAAACATCGCCTGCACATATGGAGCAGAGCCCCGCCCCCACCTCGGCTACTCAGACCACATCTCTGTTACGCTAATTCCAGCATACAGACGACTCATCAGGCGTTCGAAACCAGTCCTGAAGCAGGTGAAAACCTGGCCAGCAGGAGCCATCTCTGCTCTTCAGGACTGTTTCGAGAACACTGACTGGAACATGTTTAGGGAGGCTGCGACTTACGGCGACTTCACCGACTTGAAGGAGTACACGTCATGAGGAGTACATCAACAAGTGCACCGATGACATCACTGTCACCAAGAACATCATCTCACAAACCAACCAGGAACCGTGGATTACTGCGGAGGTGCGTGCACTTCTGAGGACCCGAGACTCTGCCTTCAGAGTGGGGGACAAGGTGACCTTTAGAAGAGCAAGGGCCGAATTTTCCCATCAGAGAGGCGAAGCGTGCACATGCCCAGAGAATCCACAATCACTTCAGGAACAGTGGTGACACACGGCGCATGTGGCAGGGCTTACAAGCCATCACCCACTACAGGGCGACATCACCTGCCTGTGACGGCGACGGCTCCCTTTCATATGCGCTGAACAATTTCTACGCTCGGTTCGACAGGCAGACCGACATGACAGCGAGGAAGACCATCCCTCCCCCAAATGACCAGGTGCTGTGTCTCACTACAGCTGATGTGAGGAAAACTCTACGCAGAGTCAACCCACGTAAAGCTGCTGGACCAGACAACATCACAGGCAGAGAGCTCAGAGAATGTGCAGAACAGCTGACAGATGTTCTCACCGACATCTTCAACATCTCTCTGAGCAGCGCTGTCGTTCCCACGTGTTTCAAGGCCACCACCTTTGTCCCCGTGCCGAAGAAGTCTTCTGTGTCCTGTCTCAATGACTACCGTCCTGTTGCACTTACACACAACATCATGACCTGCTTCAAGCTGCTTGACATGAGACACATCAAGACCCTGCTGCCCCCCTCACTGGACCCACTGCAGTTTGCGTACCATCCTAACCGTTCAACGGATGACGCCATCTCCACTAGACTCCATCTTGCCCTTACACACTTGGACAATGAGGACACATACATTTGAATGCTGTACAAAGATTTCAGCTCAGCATCCCCCAACAACCAAGCGGGAAGCTGAGCCTGTTGGGCCTGAACACCTCCCTTTGTAACTGGATCCTGGACTTTCTGACCAGAAGGCCTCAGTCTGTACGGATCGGGAACTGCATCTCCAGTACCACCATACTGAGTACTGGGGCCCCACAAGGCTGCGTGCTCAGTCCCTTGCTGTTCACACTGCTGTTCACGACTGTGTAGCGACACACAGTTCTAATCAAATCATCAAGTTTGCTGATGACACGATCGTGGTGGGTCTCATCAGCAAGAAAGATGAGTCAGCGTACAGGGAGGAAGTACAGAGGCTAACGGACTGGTGTAAAGTCACAACAAAGTGACAACAACCTGTCTCTGAATGTTGACAAGACAAAGGAGATGGTTGTTGACTTTAGGAGGACACGAGGCGACCTTCTTCACCGAACATCAATGGCGGTGAAGAACACCAGCTCCCTGCACAAGAAAGCCCAACAGCGTCTCTTATTCCTGAGAAGACTGAGGAAGGCCCAGCTTTCACCACCGATCCTGGCCACCTTCTATAGAGGGACTATCGAGAGCATCCTGAGCGGCTGCATCACTGTCTGGTTTGGGAATTGTGCCATATTGGACCACAAGACCCTACAGCGGATAGTGAGGACAGCAGAGAAGATCATCGGGGTCTCGCTCCGCTCTATTGAGGACATCTACACCACACGCTGCATCCGCAAAGCCACCAGCATTGTGGCAGATCGGACACACACACACACACACACACACACACCCCTCACACACACTCTTCACCCTCCTGCCATCTGGAAAAAGGTACCAAAGCATTCGGGCCTCACATCCAGACAACAGGTTTTTTCCACAAGTCACCCGTTTACTGTTTCTGCACTACCTCGACTCACCTCTTCAACACCACAGAGTATTATGTTATGTTATGTTATGTTATGTTATGTTATGTTATGTTATGTTATGTCGTGTTTGTCGCACTGGCACTTTGTCGCTCTTGTTTGCTAATTTACACGTGAACTTTATCTAGACCTCTTAGTTAGCTAGTTAGTTTTTCTGTTAACTTTGTGTAAATTTGTTGTAAATTTATGTTGCATGTATCACCTCGGTCCTGGAGGAACATAGTTTCGTTTCACTGTGTAAAACCTACTTGACTTGACTAGCTCTTTAACCAATTGTGATTATTGCAAAGCAGCTTTACAGATTTTTTTTTTATAATGGAAATGAGTTTGAAAACTGTGAGAAAATATGCATGAACTTATCCCAGTCAATGATCCCCAATGAATCCCAGTCCTATAATATTTATTTCAAAATACACAAGTAATTGTGTCATAATTGAAATAATTGAAACTCACAGCTTGACTTGGACTGAGACTGGTGTTTATGTGCATGAGCAGTGAATTGCTGATCAATAACACACACACACACACACACACACACTGGACATAAATTAGATGATTAAGCTTTACAATACAGCAAATTAATTTATTATACAACATTGAGTACTGAGTGATATTTTGAGCTTAAAGTTCAACTTCACCCTGAAACGCCCTGTTAAATATATGTCCATTAAAATGTTTGTGTTTGTGCTTCAGTAATTCTGGTGTTGATTTGTTGGTTGGTGTCGTGTTCCTGTTATTCCAGAAGCGTAGAACTAATAGAGACGGTGTTGCAAACGTTTGACTCGCAGCTATTCGATGGTAAGGAGATCCGTCTCAGCTATTCAATAATGTTCGAGAGGACAAGCATGCTGAAGTCTGAAGCTTTGAAAGCGGATCTGTTTGTACAGAGAGGACGTGTGAGGAGGTCTGAGAACTGGACAGGCTAAAGCACTAAAGCACGGCTGCATCACGGCTGTATTCATATAGAGATAAAGTGCGGAAAGAAAGACCACACAGTGACAACGAAGTGAATCAAATGAACTGCGTATTATATTCTTGTATATTTTAGAGTTCAGTTTAATCCGTGGCTTCAGACAGGCTGCACGGTGGCAGAGCCGTCACAGTAATTAACACTTCAACAGTTATTATCTTATCTATCTATCGATCTATTTAAAAACTCAAATTGAATTATGGCAGCAATGCTTCCTCTAAAGATGTCAGGAGTCACACTATTGTTGATGCTATTAATGTACGTCACTGTCATTTATTCTGCATATATTTTTCATGATGATGTCTATTGTATATACACTGTTGGCCTTCTCTGTATTTATATACAAACTATTATCCTTTTACAAGATGGAAGAAACACGTCATAAAACTGCTAAAGCTGAAGTGTTCTCGGTTAATGACCCTAAAATCTCTAAAATAATTCTCCAACATAAAAACCTTTGTACAGATTAAGAATCACAGCTGGAGGTCTTAGCGTAGACAGCTGATTTGTGGAAGGCCAGTGGTGTGAGGGTTGCTGTTCCACATATCCGTGTAGCTTAAAAGGTCTTCACTGGGCAGTGATGGAATCAGTTCTGTGTAAAAGCGCAGCTCAAGCTCCTCTCCTGAAAGATAAGCACCATCATTTAGAGGGAACAGCGTGTAAACTACAGTAGTCTGATGGAGGACGTCAGACAGATATGATGGACTAGCAAATGAATAATCCTGCTGGCAAATATATAATATTGTATATACTGTTCTCATAAGCTAAATGTATCGTTAATTAACCTGAGGTATCGCTCCATTGGCTCTCTGGACATTGGTAAGCTTCCGTCATGGCTACTTCGTTGCACAGGAAGCCCTTTCCGCTGTTATTGCTTTGGAGCCACTGCGAGCAATCGAGTTCCAACTGCCGTGTGATCTGCAGGAGCAAAACACAGAACGTGTAACTGCGCGTGTAACTGCGCGGGTTTTGCTTAACCTTTACTCAGTAGCGTCTACAAATAATTGCAGAAATGCCAATAACGGAAATGAATGAAAAAGCACAACAGACTCGCCTCAACTATAGCTTCTTCCTCATACTCTGCAAATAAAAAAAGAAAAGGAAAAAAAACACATTAAATGTCATGGCACTAAGGAATATTAAGTAATAAAATAAAGTAAGGCTGTATTACTTTCATTACCTGTCGTGTGTACCGGTGAAACCTGGAACCTTCCGGTGTAGATATCGTTCGTGCTGTCAGGGCCGATTTCCACTTCATAGCCTGAGCAGTCAGGAACATCGTAGGTGGGACTCGCTGTGTCTGGAAAGAAACGTCACAAGAAAAGAGTAAGAACTAAACAGAAGCAGGGGGTTCGCCGTAAAAATGATTTCACAAAACAGTTTCAATGGGGCTCTGAGGGGCTGTTGGGGGTAACGTACTCGTGCTCTCGGTGCTGTCGATAGTGTTCTCCTGGGTGATCATGTCCTGCTGCTTGTGGGTGTTAAGGTGCTCTTCAGTTGATTCCATGTCTGCATCAATCTTCCTCACCTTTTCCACATAAATCAAAGTACATACTCACTTTTTGTTAAGTCCTAAATTTTTTAATGTGTCCTCCTTCATGCTTCATTCTTAATGACATGAAAACATGATGCTATGATTCCTATCATAGCATCATATCTCTACCTTTTTTCTCCTCCTGCTCTCCTGGCTTTTAGATGACCTCTTGTTTTTGTTCTTTTCAACCTGAAGCATGCGGTAGACACGGACAGCTTCACAACCTATATTGATGCTCTTGTCCTTCACTTCTTCAATATCTGGCAGTGAGTTCATTGCACAACGGAAGTTGGCTTTCCATGTTTTGGGGTCAGGCTCAGTGATTCCTGGCTTGAACTTGCCTGCAGACATAGTCAGTCTTATGAGGGGTGTTTTGGCTTAAAAAACAAGGATTTGTGAAACCTTAGGATTGGCTCCTCACCAGTGTGAATTGCCCACTGTTTGAACAGACAGGCATCTTTGTCCATCTCCCATCCATGGCGTGCAGAATGCTTCCAAGGAAGGGAGAACATCTTTTTTTCCTAAGCAGACACAAGATACTCTGGTTGCTATTCATGTGGTGTTAGGGAATGTGGTTTTCACCAATGTTTGGCAAAATCAAGAGCATGTAGCATGTAAATAATAAATTACTGAATGAAAGCTGTGCCTCGACCTCACCTTATCTACCCAGATAAGTCCAGCAATCGAGTTCGAGTCAATCATATCCTCTAACCAGGGTCGCATGCGCATTCTGGACACAGGCATGATTCCTGAACAAATACAGTAAAAAGCTTGAGCTCTTAAAGTCGCATAGAAGTTCTTTATAATTAACATGGATGAACTTACGCATCTACTTATTATCTTATACTAGCCCATAGTCTCCGACACACACACAATCTCTCGGCTTCACGCACGCAGACACTCTCTGCAGGTTAATTTGCTTTATTTTTATTTTATATATTGTATTAATTATTTTTATGTGTTTATTGTTTTGGGCTGTAGAACGAATAATTTGAGTTTTCATTATTTCTTATGGGAAAATTAGATTTGATTTACGAGTGTTTTGGAATACAAGCCAGAGCTTTTCTGAGTGAGAGTTTTCTCACTCAGACAAGTCCAGACTTGCTCAAAGACAACTTCTAGAGGTTCGGTTGGACTGACTTGTTCTCAGTGCACATTCTGGATGTACTGCATGTTTATTCCTGTGAGTGACTGACGTTTGGCAGTAGTTGGTTGTTTGGGTATGTGTTTGTGGCTGTAGGTGTGTGTGTGTGTGTGTGTGTGTGTGTGTGTGTGTGTGTGTGTGTGTGTGTGTGGTCTACAATAACAGAAAAAGGATATAATAACAACTTATCAACGGTAAACGATAATACAGATTGTATCAAGAAGTACTGTACAAATCCGACAAATGATAAATAAGATCAAGGTGTATACTGAGGTTTGCATAGTATTGGTGCAAAGGCATTGCATAAAAAACCTGACATTAAGTACAACACAATGACAGTGCTTAAATTAGGCTTTCTCGCTAAAATTGCTAACTAACTACAGAACATAGGAACTAGCTGCACTATTTAACATGACCTAGAATCGGTTAGCAAACAATGCTGTAATTATTAATGTAATTGGAAAAGACAAGAATGGATTTGTAAGCTAAATGCAAAATATAATAATTTAAACAGTACAACATGTAAACAGGTGACTTATGTTTTAATCAGTCACTCACAGGAATAAACATGCAGTACATCCAGAATGTGCACTGGGAACAAGTCAGTCCAACCGAACCTCTAGAAGTTGTCTTTGGGCAAGTCTGAGTGAGAAAACTTTATATATTAATATATTGCTAGGGGGTGCTGTTGGGCTTTCTTACACTAATGGTAAAAATATATAAAACAAAAAAATATATATATATATACATATATATTGTATATCAAAAAGATATAAAGACAGAAATCCAATTGCCTTGTTTGATATAAAGTCAAATGAACACATGCAAATATAAGGATTATGAAAGCAGGAGTACTTATAGAGTCTAAATTAAAAAGAAATAAAAGCTATTACTAAGTCATACTGTACCTCTTGGTTCGGAGAAAGCTCTTCTCTGGTTGCAAACTCTACAGTATCTGTGTCAGCTAAGCGAGTCTTTATATTAATAGACGCTCTATAAATATAAAGACAAGCGTCAAATGTACTTGGATCCAAGCCTGAGTCCTCTGTGGTGACACCTAACAGGAGCAGCCAAAAGCAGAAGAAAAAAAGGCTGGCAACCCTAGTAGTAGCCTGATTAATTATCTAACTTTTGGAGATTAACACACAGGTTTTAATCTGCTGTAATGAGGAAGCCTGAGTGGCGGGGCCCTGGGGGCCTCCACAGAGCTCATACACACGTGCACATACAGATCTGGCCATTAAGAACGCACATTCTGAGAAAAGGGAAGCTGTGAAAATGAGTTCATTACCTGTAGGGGACAGTCGTGTTTCAATCTGAAGCATTCTGTGTCTTCTGAAGCCGGAAATGTGTTAATCTCTCTTAGGTGCCAAATGACAGCAAACGACAGAGTTCATAAACGTGTCGAGCTCAAACTGTAAATACTGAGATGTATTTATTCTTCATTTTCTTCTCTCCTTCAATGATGATGCTTCTTTGACTGCACTTTCTCCATTAATTATTATTATTAGTAGTAGTAGTAGGACTGTGACTTTCCACTCTAAAAAATGCCAGCTGTGCCAGATGCCCTAAATCGTGCTTGATCTAAAAGTCATTTAAAATCAGTGTGTGTAAACCTGCGGCTCGCACTTTCACTTTACAAAAGGCAGTGTTTTGATCAAAAGGCTGATGAATGCATGTGATTTATCAATAAAAATGCAGACAAAAGGTCTAGGAAGGAAACGTTTGTTGTTATTTGACAAAATCTGAATATATTCAGTAAATTCGTGAATTACACTGAAAGTATCAAATCCAGCTATGAAGTCTGATTTAATTGGTACCATTAAACATTTTATTTCTATTTATTCTGTGTTTTGCCGGCGAAATACATTTTAAGCAGAGACGTCTGCTTGGTCGTGTGAATTCGTTTTAAACTCCTCAATTCTGCCAATTCCCCACACCAGCGAAACCAGTTTGATCACTTCAAACCTACATGAAAGGTGAGAAGAGGGATTTTTATCGATAAATCGCATACGTTTATCAGCCTTTTGATCAAAACGCTGCATTTTGTAAAGTGAAAGTACGAGCCGCGGGCTTCCACACATAATTCAGTCATAAATTCACAATCACATTCCAGCTATTATTTCGAGCCGTGGTCAAATAATGGATGAAATAATTATTCAATGCTGGACACAAACATGACACATTTTTACGTTTTAACGAAGATATGTTAGCATGTTCACGAATCAGGACATTCGCATAGTTAACACTATCAGATAGCCTACTATCAGGAAATTAAATTCATTTTAAGACCATTTAAACCGAGGCATTGCCATGTCTTTCATTGTTTTGTCCCTATTAAGACATTACAAAAACTATATAAGAATCTTTTTATTACGAATTTAAAAGAACAATTGTGGGCATCTCATTTCATCATTATGAAAATGACACAAACAATATACACACATTCATCGTGAAAGATCTATTGTAAAACAAAATAAAATTCATGTTTGCTTCAGCATTGGAAACAATATTGTTTTAGGCTAACTAATTATACACAATTCTTCGTTGTACTTGGTCTGGCTTTTAGATAAAGTCCTTCCATGCGCCATCTGGTGGATATAAAGGGAAGCACAACACATTTATTTAAATTCCCGAATGTTGCTTGAGGGATCTTGCGGCATGGCGCGTGCCGAATTGTGGGATTTTGCAGGAAAAAGCGTGCATTCTTAATGGCCACATGTAAACATGTAAAACACGGTACACATTTAGGTTTCATTAAACTGAACACCTTTCACATTGTCATGGGCTCAACTTAAGAGGAAGTCATTTATTTTGGGTTGTTTGCAAAATGCACCCAATGGATTTTGATATACTCCTCCTAGGAAAGTTATACAAACGGCACCATAACAGGTCAGTATGATCTCAACACATTGAGGATGCAAAATTGCGAAAGAATTTTTGATATCTGAAACGGTTCAGCCGTGATAAGACCTTAAACTTATGGCAAAATGTGGCTAATAACTTCTTTAGTTATATACAGAGGTGGATAGAGTAATTAAAAATTGTACTCAAGTAAGAGTAGCTGTACTTCAAAATAATATTCAAGTAGAAGTAAAAAGTCATCATCCAAAATATTACTCAAGTAAGAGTAAAAATGTTTTTGGTGAAAAAATACTCAAGTACTGAGTAACTGTTTCAATCGTAATGTCTGATTTATTTATTTTTAGAAATTATGTAAGCAGCCAGACAAAATGATAAAATAATGATAAAATTTTGTCATTTACAAATAATGAAATTAATAAAATAAATTAATAAAACTAAATATCTTTACAAAATAGCTAATTAAGAAACAAGAAACAAAATTCTTAATGCCACTTTTTTCACAACATAAAGCTTTTGAAACATTATACTGTACAGTCTGTACAGTACTGCAAAAGTTTAGGCACCCCTTGATGCAGATAACAGATTTTTGTGATTTTTTATTGAAAAGATGTTAACACAGTCTCTCTTGGAAATGGAAATTCACAATATTTCCAGCAAACATTGGTGCATAGTTACTTTTTATGTCATAAATTGAACAAAGATGAAAAAATAAAAAGGTTATTGTGGCATTATGCAAATGTATGGGCACCCTACAGCACCTCCTTTGGCAGACATCAAAGCTAGTAAACGCTAGTAAAAGCAGTTCACTCCCAGAGTTTTCTTGGTCTTCCAGATCTCATCTTGACCTCCACAGATCCCCTGAACTGCATCTCTTAATTACATTTCTCACTGTGGAAACTGCAAGCTGACGACGCTTTTCTATATTCTTGTAGCTTCTCCTGCATTGTGGGCATCAATAACTTTCATTTTGAGAGTCTCACACAGCTGCTTAGAGGAACCCAGGGTTGTTGAGTGTCCGCAAGTGTGTGCACAAGGTTTGAGGAGTCAAAGTATTTGTAAAGCTTTGAAATTGGCATCTACTAATGACAGCTGTTGCCATGCATCAGATCTAACGAGCTGATTAAAGTCTGAAACCTTGTAAAAGGAATCTGAGACTCTGGATTTCTTATGGTGGCCAAACTTTTGCACAGTGCCAGAATAATGTGTTTTTTTTTTTTGTTTGTTTAATTCATGGCATAAGATGTAACTATGCACCAATGTTTGCTGTGTTCAATTAAAAAATCACCAAAATATGTTATTTAGAAGAAAGAAGAAGGGGTGTCTAAACTTTTGCATAAGACTGTATGTATGTTTGAACAGTGTAAATGATTTCCAGTGTAAGATATACTGTATATTCAGTTGCATTAGAACATGTATACAAGAGGTCTCACTTTACCATAAACCGTTTCCAGCAGAACAATTGTAAGAAACGTATATTTTTTAGCCTTTGGCTTTTTTGCTAATTATATATGTTAACGTTGCAACATTCAATGAAACAGCTAAAGTAACCGCAACATGTTTCCTCGGGTTAGAAGTCGAGTTTTTATATGCTGAAGCGTGTGTGTTTTGTCAGACAGACGAGACACCACAGTATGAAGCTGTTCTTTCTCACTGTGTGTAAGTGAAACATGCTTTGCGTATGAGACCAGCCGTGTTCATCCTCTTCTGGTGTAGCACTGGAGACAGACGCCTCTGCCATTTTTATGTTTTCATTCAGCTGAAGATTTTTTCCCACTATGCCACCAGTTTGTGTGGTCATGTGACTACATGTGGTTATTGTTACTGCGGCTGATTGGTCAAACAGAGTCATGTGATTATTGTTGCTACATCTGATTGGTGAAACGAGTCGAGTGGAGCCGAATGTAGCGGCGTAAGATTAGCGTTTCTTCTTCACAAATCTACTCAATTAAACGTAAAAAGTATGATGCGGTGAAACTACTCATAAAACTACATTGGTTTAAAAAGGTTAGTTAAGTAAATGTAATGGAGTAAATGTAACTCATTACTACCCATCTCTGGTTATATACAATTAGGTAGCTGGAGAATATATTATGTCATAATGGTAACCTTAACCATAAGCTCAATATGAGTGACGCCACACTGAGCGACATCATAGCTTTTTTCCGGCATCTCAAACGTATGCCGAAAATTGGCTAATAACTTCCAGAATGACATCATATTGAGTGACTTCATAGTGTGATGCTTTTTTTTTTTGGAGGTATTATCATGTTCAGAAAGCACACAGGTTACACATCTGCACACGGGTGGCGATGGTGCAGATGCTTGGGCAACTCATTTTGCTTAAACTATGTTTAATGTTATATTAATATAATATACAGTACAGAGCAAAAGTTTGGACACCCCTTCTCATTCAGCGAGTTTTCCTTCTTGTGTTCTTTCTTGTGTTCTTCAGCCCAAACGCGTCTCTTCTGCTTGTTGCCTGTCCTTAGCAGTGGTTTCCTAGCAGATCTTCTACCATGAAGGCCTGATTCACACAGTCTCCTCTTAACAGTTGTTCTAGAGACGTGTCTGCTGCTAGAACTCTGTGTGCCATTGACCTGCTCTCTGATCTGAGCTGCTGTTAACCTGCGATTTTTGAGGCTGGTGACTCGGATGAACTTATCCTCCGTGTGACTGCACTTGGGGACACTTTCAAAGTTTTCCCAATTTTTCAGACTGACTGACCTTCATTTCTTAAAGTAATGATGCCACTCGTTTTTCTTTACTTAGCTGCTTTTTTCTTGCCATAATACAAATTCAAACGCTTTGAATGAGAAGGTGTCCAAACTTTTGCTCTGTACTGTATATCATACTATTTTTCTTTTCCTTAAGTGTGTATACATTTCTGTGGCTGACTGCATATATACCGTATATAGTTGCACATTCTGGCAGGGAAGGAAAAATCACACGTCACTCAGGAAATCATGAGTCACTATTCGGCACACGTTTAAGGCAACGTCATGACTGGTCATGTCCTCCTCGTGTGCTCGGCAGGTGCTTGGTGTGGACATCATGCAAGGCGATGATGTCATACGTAGTGTTGATGTCATAGTGCTGTATATTAGCATATACAGTATATCAATATAGAACGTATAGCAATAAATTTTGTGTTAAAATATTTTTACAAGGTATTTTTTTCGTTAAGTGTGTATGAATTTTCTTTGGCCGGCTCTGTATATATATTATGTGTGTGTGTTCGTTCTTGTCAATCAATATTATGTATATATTATTATTATTATTATTATTATTATTATTATTATGCATATATGTACATATTATTATATATTATATATTACACATAATACTATATATTATGTGTGTGTGTTCGTGCTTGTCAATCAATCAGTCCAGCAGGTGGCGATATCGAACCTATACGTTCGCTGCCAGCCGTCAAAAACACAAAGAAGAATAATAAGTAGCTCCTCCAGGACTGTGGGGTCGCTGTGACGCGGTGTGTTATTTTTTTCCTGTCTCCATGGTCGTACACAGAAGCAACTAAATCCTAAAAAAACTATATAGCTAATTTCCAGGTGTTCCTGTTCTGAAGCTGAACGCCATGTCTTACAACTACGTGGTCACGGCGCAGAAACCGACCGCAGTGAACGCCTGCATCACCGGTTAGTCACGCTCACTACAGCGCTCGCGCGTTACGGTGGTCGGGGCGCGCGACTCCCGCGCTTCAAGGCCTAATGCTAATGCGGATAGCTTGTGTTAGCCTGGGAGCTAGCTCTGTGCCTACCGCGCCACATTTCTGTATAAACGGGTGAATTATATGCAAAATACACGAGAACACTCTGGGTGTTAAACCTGCCTGTTGGAAAATACCCGCATTTATAAGAGAACGTTATGATTAGCACGTTAGCTAGCTAGCTGTATGGTTTGTTGTTAAGCGCGTGCGTGACGCTGAGGTATTATTGGTGCATAATTAAAACATTTTAACATTTAATACATTAATGCATTATTATATAAATGATTATTAATATTCTGTCCTTCATGACATGGTGATATTTAAGAGTTTTCAAGTTAATATGAACTAAACAGAAATAAAAAAAATTAAACAGAAATGTGGAATAATACTTAACTAACAAGTGTGTGAAATGCACTTAAAGTGTTTCTGAAATTGAAATTCTCCCTCCTGAGGAAAATATGGCTGCAAATAAGGATGACGGGTCAAGAAGCAAAGCACTTCCTGTTCCAGAAGATCAGAAACCATCAGAACCATCAGCACTTCCTGTCAAGGGGACACGGCGTACTGACCTCAGGGTCGATGTCTCAAAAACAGTGTCCCCTCACGTCGGTTTTTGTGTTGCCCTCAGAATAAGTCGTGCATAAAGTCGCATCTTATCTCTTCAATTCATATACTGCTTAATATACACACGCACGTGTTGGGTGTTTTAAGACGTCCTGTTACCTCCCACTTGGTGTCTTCAGATGATGGACGAAAGACGACGTATTAAAAAAAAATCCATGCGGTCTTCATTCTTCACATTTTTCTGGGGGACTGAGATCTCCGACTCGTCCCGTTCACATGTGAGCGGTGAGTTAAGAGCTTACCTCATCGCCTTGACGTCACAACATTCAAATACGTATTCAAATGTTATTTGTCATGTTCACAACACGACGGCACAACGTGCAGTAAAACCACCAGAGAACAGAATGCTAATAAGTGTGACGTAAGCTCGATCAGATAAGCGCAAAAAAACATTAAACTTTGGAAAAGTATAAAATAATAATAAAAAAAGCAGTAAAATATAAAAACTGGAAGTATTTAGGGATGTGTAGTGATGTTGTATTGAATATCAGCACCTCTGTGATTTTTACAGGCATCAGGACTGCTGTGCTGATATTCAGTACAACAGCACAACCTTGAGTGTGATATTGGTTTTATACAACATATGATTTGTTTCTTTATGTAACCAGTTATTTTGCTCCGCCCACACATATCCTTCCATGCCTGGTCGAATTAACTAACCGCGACTCGTAGAGTTGGCAAGTGACAGTTAGTGTAATTAACAGAAGGTGAGAGTGGTGTCAAACTCTTCCTGGTACTCTGTAGGCAAAAGGTGAGGAGAATAAACAATGGAGGTGGTGAGCAGTCCTGTGAAACTCACCCGATTTACTGCATATTTCCACTTATTCCGCTTTGGAATATCAGCCCCGTTAACTTCTGGGTTCTGGGGTTGAATCTCAAAAAGTGTTAAATGGAAAGCTAGTGCACTATGTAGAGTATACAATCCCTTGTTCTACACCCCAAGTAGTGACCTTGTTCAGGGGTTAAAGAGGGATTCGGGATTCAGCCTTGTGTTAGAAGCTAGTTAGCTTTGTAGCTAAGCGTTAGCCGTGAACAGAACGACACGGACGGTTCAGAGGCGACTTAGAAGTGATTACTGCAGAGACGGCGTGTTGTGTAAGATGACATAACGTTATCAGATGCGTGTTGTGGCTGAAAGTGCTTCTGTGACTGGGTGTGAATGTGGGTGTGGTCAGGCAGCTGCTCTCTCCTCAGTACTGCGGACCGTACAGACCCACTCTCACCCACGCTGAGACACACAATTAGTGTCATTAACCACTGGACAACACCTGGGACACGCCCAGACATACGTATAGTTACACGTCACAGTGCTGTTACTGTCTAATATCAGCACTGGTGGGATGCCTCTTGTCCAATCAGATTACCTGTATGTAAAAATAGTAATGTTTTTGTGGGTAATTAACAACAGTGTTACTAGTTAGAGTTGGGAATCACCAGGGAACAGCCGATTCGATATCACGATGCCCAGGTGTCGATTTGATTTCTATTGTGATTCTGTAAGTATCACAATTTTATAAATATTCTAATTCATTATGATTAAAAACAATTGTTAAAATTCTAAACAAACTAAGGAAATAATTTACCTACTGCAAATTGAAGTGAGTAGGTTACAGTTTAGGATTATAGAGGACCTGCAACATTTTACAGTCTCAAATGCAGACATATATTGCTTGTCCAAATTTTGTGTGTTAACAAAAAGCAGCAAAAAAAAAAAAATCATTGGGATGCCTACTTAAACTGTTTTTGTTGTATCAAGAAAAGTTTAAGTAGGCATCCCAGTGACCCGAAATTCTTGATTTCTTGGACTAATACCGCCATCTATTGGTGCATTTAGAAAAAACTTCTTCAGGATGAGGACCTTCAGTTCTCTACCATGTTTTGGTGTGTTTTGAACATGGTTGCTGAGATATGACATCACGTCCTGTATTCTGATGTCTGACTGAGCGACACTTTTTTTTTTTTTTTTTCCTGGCTGGTGTGATGATGCTGTATGTTTAACAGTGATGAAGTTTGAGACAATATGTTTTGAACAAGTTCATTGTGACAGAAATCAACACAGCCAAATTCGTCCTGTTGGTGGTGCTAACTTCCTTGACTTTGTGTCTGTGGACTGCTGTAGGAGAAGAAGGAAACATTTGATTCCAATGCGGTGCTTACTTTATTGTTTTTTAAAGTTATTGTAAAGGTACCCTCGTTTTTTAACTTTAATGTGTCACTTTTTAAGAAACCAATTAAAATTTCCTTTCGCTTGCTCCATTAAACATTTTCTATATCGCCCCCCAGTGGCATCTTTCTCCATCTTTCTGACGCAGTTTGTCTGCAGTACTCCTGTTTTTTTTTCTTTTTATTCTTTATAACAATAACCATGGAGATGCACGTGCCTTGATGAGGTGCTCCTGTACCTGCAGGTCACTTCACCTCAGCTGAGGATCTGAACCTTCTCATAGCGAAGAACACACGTCTGGAGATCTATGTGGTCACGGCGGAGGGGTTACGGCCGGTCAAAGAGATCGGCATGTACGGCAAGATCGCCGTCATGGAGCTCTTCAGACCCAAAGTGAGTCGCCGTGTTGCATTTTGATTGCGCTAATTATTATGTGTTACGTATTTCATGTTAATTCTGTTCTTTGTGTCTGCACAGGGTGAAAATAAGGACCTTCTGTTTATCTTGACGGCTAAATATAACGCCTGCATCTTGGAGTACAAGCAGAACGGGGACAGTATCGATATCATCACTCGTGCTCATGGAAACGTCCAGGTAGAACCTCAAACCACAAGACTTTAGAGTATAACACTAACTGCTAATTAATGAGAGTGTCATGATGTACAAACAGACACAATCTCAAACAGTGGGAGAATAATTTTTCTGTGCTGAGATAAGGCGGAGTCAAGGGGTGTGTCTATGAAATGATTAGAACATTAACAGGTCTTCTCATCCAGAGAACACACCTGTGCTGAGGCCAGGGGTCAAAACATATGTATTTTTCCATCCACCATGTTATCCTGGTTGTTTATGAATGCACCTTTAAACCTTATTCCTGACATTTAGGATCGGATCGGGCGCCCATCAGAGACTGGGATCATTGGTATCGTGGACCCGGAGTGCCGTATGATCGGTCTGCGACTCTACGACGGCCTTTTTAAAGTCATCCCTTTGGATCGGGACAACCGCGAGCTCAAAGCGTTTAACATCCGTCTAGAGGAGCTGCAGGTGATAGACGTGCACTTCCTGTATGGGTGCCAGGCTCCAACCGTCTGCTTTATATATCAGGTACAGGAACCTTATCCAGAGGCCGTCCTTAAATATAGTAATTACAATGAATGCATAAAATGATAGCTTATAATATAATTATAATTATAATAGCTTATAATAATAAGTATCTGTACACCTAAAATCTATTACATATCATGTTAAATATTCTACGTAATTATGTTTTTAAATATTTAGTAAATTTTTTAAGTGTATATAAAATATCTTTTTTCAACAGAATTTATATATGTATTAAGCTTAAAGTATATTAATTAAGTAACTTCTGTTTGAGTGTCTTTTAATGTAAAAACATTTTCTTAAAGAGATATTTATTAAACTAATAGATCATAACTTGTATGAATATTAGTTCATTAAGATTAATTTATAAAACTTTTTTATAAAACTTTTCATTAGATTATGCTAAAGCTGTTCATAATTATGTTTTAAACATGTTTGTTCATTAAACAGTTTAGTCTTTATTAAGGAAACATGTTAATTATGCAAGTCATTACTGAGCAGTAATACCTTTTTTTATTTACAAACAGCTTTTACGTATTTATTTGTTTATATAAAAGAGTTGCAAGTGAATTTTAGCAGGTGATTTGATGTTTATCATTTTACCCTGGGTTGAAAATTCCAAAAATAGTTTTTGTAGACATTAAATTTTAAAAATGAAATGCAGTCCTTGTGTTATGGCTGATGTCTGGTGCCAAGGCTGTGTATTATGATGTATGTTTTATATCGTATCGTAGAAATCAGTGTCAAAATAATATTTTTGCCGTATCGACTCACTTTTATCAGCTGATTGTTAAACAAGGTCATATTCATTCTATTAATTGCTTGGATAGTCCTGCTTAATGACATATAATCGATATCCCAATGATTAACTAATTAATTTATTCATATTCACTTTTTGTGATGGGATTTATTCTTGTTCAGTTATTTTATCTTACATGTTCTGCACCTCTCTTCAGGACCCTCAGGGACGACACGTGAAGACGTACGAGGTGTCTCTGAAGGAGAAAGAGTTCAGTAAGGGTCCATGGAAGCAGGAGAACGTCGAAGCAGAAGCCTCCATGGTCATTCCCGGTGAGCTGAGTTTGGACACATCAGGAGAGTTGTTATGAACACTTTTATAACTTAGTGGAAAAATCTGATTTGTGTGTTTGTGTGCAGTTCCAGAGCCATTCGGTGGCGCTATAATCATCGGGCAGGAGTCCATCACTTATCACAACGGAGATAAATACCTGGCCATTGCACCTCCGACAATCAAGGTACCTCAGACCCTGGTGAAATGATGAAAAGGTGAAGATGTCAGTGTGAACGCTAAGCGAACCAGGACTTCACACTAGAGAACCACAACTAATGTAGTATTTTATGCTTTGACCCAAAACCAAGTGAACCAACTACAAGTGTGAACACACCCTTATGATCTGTAACATGTACACTGAGGAGATTTGTTAAGCGTGATGGTTTCTATAGTAACACCTGAGTCACAGAGAGTCTCGGTAGCTGTAAGGTGATGTTTATTATGGAACGAGTCTCCAGCGAGAGTCAGAAATCAAGCTGTGACTTGTAACTGATGTATCTATAATCAGGAATATGTCCTGTTCTTAACATGAAGCAGTTGTTGTATTTTACGGAGTGAGTTTGTTATCTGAATTCTGTAGCAAAGCACGATCGTGTGTCATAACCGCGTGGACCCGAACGGCTCGCGCTATCTTCTGGGTGACATGGATGGAAGGTTGTTCATGCTTCTGCTGGAGAAGGAGGAACTGATCGATGGGTCCATGGTGCTCAAAGATCTACGGGTGGAACTGCTAGGAGAGGTGAGCGCTCAAGATTCATGGTGTGTGTTGGAATAGCAATTGTTTTTCTATGTATGTGTGTGCTCATATTGTGTGTGTTTGTTTCCAGACGTCCATCGCTGAGTGTTTGACCTACCTGGATAACGGAGTGGTGTTTGTTGGCTCCAGGCTCGGAGACTCTCAGCTCGTTAAAGTCCGTCAGGTTTTTATTATTCCCGTATGAGACCTGAAATTTCTGGAGTAATTAAATGTCTGTGTGTGTGTGTGTGTGTGCAGCTAAATGTGGACAGTAACGATCAAGGCTCGTACGTGGCAGTGATGGAAACGTTCACTAACCTCGGCCCGATTGTAGACATGTGTGTGGTGGATCTGGAGCGGCAAGGTCAGGGACAGGTGAGTCTCTTCTATCTTCTACATAATCTGTTTGAAATACAGAGCAGTTACAATGCTCATTATAACACACACACTGATTGACACTGTTTGGTCCTTTACTATAATGAAAAAATACTTACTTTTAGGGGCGTGGCTTGTGATCATAAGTAGGTCACATGACCAGCACATGCTCGAATGCTTAGGGATAATTTGCATAAAGCATCGTGGCTCATGACCTTTTAAACATCATCTATACGCTATTCTTTTGCTTTGCTAAATCATTCTGTATTGTGTATTTATAATGAAGTCAAAGTGCAACCTGGTGTAAATATGCCCCGCTTTAATATTTTGGTACTGAACATGTCCTCCGTCTCTTGCCGTAGCTGGTGACTTGCTCCGGGGCGTTTAAGGAAGGATCTCTAAGGATTATCCGTAACGGTATAGGAATCCACGAGCACGCCAGTATCGACCTGCCTGGGATCAAAGGTCAGTGTTAAAAGAGCTTTAACGCAAAGTAGTGCTCTTTTCATGTTGCTTTGGATCAAAGAAACCAAACAATCAAGTCAACTCAAGTCAATTTTATTTATATAGCGCTTTTAACAATTGACATTGTCGCAAAGCAGCTTTACACAATCAAAAGTAGTAAGTTTGTATGCAATGTGTATGAATCTAAATGATAAGATTGTCCCTCAATCAGAAGATATGACAACTCTGATCTTATCATTACTAACATGAGCTGGGCTGGTGAACAACTTTTACTGAATGTGCACATGACCGGTCCAGTCAGCAGGCGGAGCTTATTTTGTGACACCATATGATCTGTTCATATGTAGCCCCGCCCATACATAACTTTTTACTCGGTCGTTGTACTTACAGGTCGATTTAATTTAATTTTCCTTTGTGTATAGACTCATGTACAGATAATTATAAGTTGATTTTCTTTTTTTTCTTTTTTAGAACTATTCTTTGTTACTATTTAAAGTGGTGACTTGGTGTTTTTTCATACTGGTGTATAATAACTGCTTTATATAATACAATAAATCGCGACATCACAGGCGACGGGTCTGGAATCGAACCTTGGCATTGTTTCGTTTCTTGTTTGTGACATAAAATTGATTAAAATGTCAAATCTAAGGGCCTATTTTGTTGCTTTAAGGGTTTGATCTCGACCTGCTGACAGACTAAGAGTTCAAGCTGAGTTATTAAACTGCTACTCATACTCATGCTATTCCCATTTTTTTCCCATTTATTTGTTTTGTCTGTAGGATTATGGCCTCTTCGCTCGGAGGCAGGCAGAGACACAGACGACATGCTGGTGCTTTCATTCGTCGGCCAAACCAGGTACAACTCTTAAACTCTTTATCATTCATTTTTATATCTTTCTTTTTCTCCCTTTTCTTTCTTTTTTTTTTTTTTTTTTTTTGAGCATTTGTTAATTGTTCATTTAATTTTTTTTTTAATAAGAGTGCTGATGCTGAGTGGAGAGGAAGTGGAGGAGACTGAACTTCCAGGGTTTGTCGATAACCAACAGACGTTCTTCTGCGGAAACGTGGCTCACCAGCAACTCATTCAGGTGCTCGTTTAGTTCTTTACACAAACTTTGCATCTTTTAACAGATAATTCGTTTTCATTCATGTAATTATGAGAGGTTTCATTTGGTTTTGTATGTTTGCACATTTCATTTTGGAGCATGAAGCCAGTGTGACACACAGCCAATAGTGTTTGAGATATAAAAAAAAAAAAATAGGTGAAACCTTAATGTGGCATAGGTTCTTAAGAGGATTAATTGGACGAACAGAAGCGCAAGACAGAATTATTAGATTTTTATTTTATGTTACTATATTATTATTATTATTATTATTATTATTATTATTATTATTATAACTCTCTTTGTTTGTGTGGGTTTCAGATCACTTCTGGCTCAGTGCGACTGGTCACACAGGACAGCAAGGCTTTGATTAGCGAATGGAAGGAGCCTGAGGGCAGGAACATCAGCGTCGCTGCATGCAACTCCACCCAGGTGGTGCTGGCTGTGGGACGAGTGCTCTACTACCTACAGATCCTCAGTGGTGAACTAAAACAGATCAGGTAATACATGTAATCATTGCACCTACATTTTAGAGATATGTGGGCGGAGCTGGACAGGATACATCTCACTGATTGGTCAAAACTGAATTTTCTATTGTAGTGTAGTGAAGTCAATGTCTGCTTAAAGTTTATTGTTTCAGGATATTACACTGGTTTAAGTAGATTTTTATCAATTGTAAATATTTTATATAAAATGTATTCATATTATAACTTTTTTATGAATTATAAATACTTGTAAACAAATAAATGATGAAAACATTGTAAGTTGTTGAACCACTAGACGATCCTAGTGTTTTTCTTTTTCAAAAGTGCTGTAATAACTTCACATTAAAGCAGGTCTGGTTTTATTGAAATATTTTTATATACGTAAATAGTCTAATAGTTTTTTCCCCCCTTACTTTCACATCATATTATTTTCTGATTTGTTAGTAAAATTTACTAGAGTGAACTGGTAAATCAGATTCTCTCTCTCTCTCTCTCTCTCTCTCTCTCTCGCGCGCGCTTCTCTCTCTGCTCCATGTGCAGTTCCACAGAGATGGAGCACGAGGTGGCGTGTTTGGACATCACCCCTCTCGGGGAGAGCGTCGGAGAGTCCAGCCTGTGCGCCGTGGGTCTGTGGACGGACATCTCGGCCCGAGTCCTCCGCCTGCCCTGCTTCAGCCCTCTCCATAAGGAGATGCTGGGTGGAGGTGAGCAGAGGGGAGACAGGAAATTAACAGGATCATTAAACCCTACAGATTAGCAGAGTGATGTGTAATGGCTCGTGTAATGCCTGATTGGTAGTTTATACTCACGCACACGGAGACTCTGATCCTAATGACGCGGGATAGTGAGTGAAATTTAGAGCGGGGGGGGGACAGAGACATTCGCACGTTGTGGCTGAGTCTCATCTCCGTCACTGGCAAGTGAAGTCATGTGTAAATGTCGATTTGGTTTTACGCCTTTGTTTACCAGGAAAATTTCAGCAGACCAGAGTCCCGGTTTGACTTGAACGCCTCTTGTGTAATTTTATTGCTGCAGTCAGGTTTTACTGATGCCGCTCATGGGAGAGTCATTTTTTATTTTAATCAAATGGGACATTAGGTTGAAACATTAAAGAGGAGATGGATGTGAGTTGGACTGAGTGGAAAAATTTGAGTATTAGGCGATTAGCCATAGCCATTTAAGTGATTTTATTTATTTCTTATTTTTTATATACTGTAAATATGCTGTAACGAAAGCAATAAAGAAAGTTTTAAAAATCTCACGAGTGACTTTAATGAAAATTTAGGTTCTGTGATTTGTTTCATATAGCATGAAAGTTAACTTCCGTCTCTCTTTCTCAGAAATTATTCCGCGCTCCATCCTGATGACGACATTCGAGGGGAGCCATTACTTGTTGTGCGCTCTGGGAGACGGCGCTCTCTTCTATTTCGGCCTGGACTTGGACACAGGTGGGCGAAAACGTCTCCACAGTTCACTTCACCATATCAACTAATACACACTCTCTTTTTATTATTTTTATATTTAAATCTGTACAAATCCCTGTGAATGAGCTGTTACTATAGAAACCGTAACATATTAGAAGTTAGAATGAGATTAGATTTTTTATTATTATTATTAATCAGATCTATTGAACTCTGACATTGTCTTTGTTAAAGATGTTTTTGGCTTTTCTTTGGATCGCAGTAAATGTCAAATTATTTTAATGATTATACAAATTGTTTTAACATTCAAAGTGGAGTTTTTTTACGATGCAAACCACATGGTGTAAAAGTCACGTGAATCGGGCTCGGCTCATAGAGAGCTTGAAAGAAAGAGACGCGGGCGAACGTTAACGGAGAGACTCTGCGTTTAAGAAGAGACTTGAAGTGTCACCGAACGCTTGTTACTCAGAGCTGAGTTCTCGTAGCGCAGCAGTTTAAAAGATAACTTTGCACACATTTACATAAAATTCATCTTCTGTGATACTGCTGGTTCTTTGAAGTGCCGTAAGCTGTGCACATTTCAGATTCACAAATTATTCTGTCTTTTTTACATAAAAAAGTAAGAAATTTGTGTGTATGTGTGTGTAGGCGTCTTAACCGAGCGGAAGAAGGTGACCCTGGGCACTCAGCCCACCGTGCTCCGAACCTTCCGCTCTCTTTCCACCTCCAACGTGTTCGCGTGCTCCGACAGACCCACCGTCATCTACTCCAGCAACCACAAGCTCGTCTTCTCCAACGTCAACCTCAAAGAGGTCAACTACATGTGTCCCCTCAACTCTGAGGGATACCCAGACAGGTGTGTGTGTGTGTGTGTGTGTGTGTGTATATATATATATACACACGTGTGCACATATATAAACACAGTGGTGTCCAAAACTATTAAGATAAAAAATTTAATTCAATGTTTTAAAGACAGTTTAATTTTAAAAAATGACAGTTGAGATAAAAAGAATAATTTCTTTTGTGCAGCGCACTTGCAAGTCATCAATCAATATTTAATAATAAATCATTTATTCTTCAAAACCGGCTGAAGAGAGAACTACATGTTCATAATACACGGCATATGTTATTGTAATACTTTTGGCTGCTACTCTGTGTGTGTGTGTGTGTGTGTGTGTGTGTGTGTGTGTGTGTGTGTCTAAGTCTAAGGGAGGACAAGAGGATCAGTGTTTTTGTATCAGTTGTGTTTTATGTAAACTACAAACAATTTCTGAAACTGAAAAGAATTTACATATTTATTTTTATTTAATGTAGGTTTAATTTAAAGTCATATGACAGTGCATGTGTGTGCATATTTAAGGCGATTGTATATAAGAGTTATAATATAATTATGGGATTCTTTGTGAGCGTAAGCTTACGATTGTTGTTTAATCTTTGTGACAGCTTGGCTCTGGCCAATAACAGCACTCTGACCATCGGCACCATCGACGAAATCCAGAAGCTCCACATTCGCACTGTACCTCTGTATGAGTCGCCCAAGTGAGTCTTTTATACACTATATCTGTCTAGATACACTTTTTAAATTTGTTTTTATTTTTTAGAAAATCTGGATTGTTGAGATTGACTGCTCTACTGCGTTCCATTTTGTGAAGATGTTCTCGTTTTGTGTTATAAATGCAGTTCACCCGCTCAGCTCTACACGTTACACCGGGCTTTTTGTTTTTCAGTTGAATAATAATTTTTCAAGAAAATCAACTAATAAGTTCAATCTTCGTTTCCAAAGGCAACAAGTAATCATGTTAAACAATTATGATCTCAGTGTAAACCAAACCTTTTCTCCATAATCAAGCAGCTCTGCTTTATTTATTTACTTATTTACTTATTTACATACTTCCTTTTTTTCCACATTACAGTGGAACCTTGAATTACGTGCATAATTCATTCCGGAAGTGGGCTCGTATTCCAAAACATTCTTAAACCAAATCATCATTTCCCATAAGAAATAATGAAAACTCAAATTATTCGTTCCACAGCCCCCAAAAATAAATACATAAAAATAATTAATACAATCTATAAAATGAAAATAAAACAAATTAATCTGCACTTTACCTTTAAAAAAGGTACAAATAAATCCTGACAGATAAGTGTTTTCATTGGTTCCATTAGATATAAATAAACCAGACAGGTGTGTGTGTGTGTGTGGAACAGGAAAAAAAAAGAAATCTCTCTGAGACTGTCATGAGCGTATATTAACAGACACTTTTTTAAGTTTCACAACAAGCGCATAAACACAGCGGAAACACCGGTTTAATGGAAAAAAGCGAGACTGGCACGAGCGCATACTAAAGGAATCACTTAAGTTTCACAGCAAACACAAACACACACAAACACAGAAACACTGTTTTAACAGGAAAAAAAATATCTCTCTGACCTGGCGTGAGCACATACTATGGGAATCACTGCTGTAAAGTAAAAAAACAACAAAAAACAAATGAACCAGCACCTTACCTTTGAAAAGAATCGCGACAGAGTTTCTGTGTGTTTGTGTAGCCGCCAGGGGTGAAAAGGGGAGAGAGCGTGTGTGTGTGTTTCAGTGTCAAATTGCGCACGCACGAGCAAAGTTTCTGTGTTTGCGAAGCCGTGGAGGGGGAGGGGGGGTAAGGTGAGAGAGTGACGCTCGGTGTCAAAATAAGAGTCGTAAACCACGTTACTCGCAATCCGAGGTTCCACTGTACTTCTTTCCTAATTTAAACACTGATGCACTGTACACGCTCTCTCTCTCTCTCTCTCTCTTTCTCTTTTTACTCCTTTCCGTGTTTTACTCCTTACTTTAATTTGTTTGCTTTTGTTCCCTTCTTTGTTTATTTCATGCTTGTCTTGGTACGTTCTTCTCCACTTATTTCTTCCTTCATTCCTTTTCTTCTTTGTCCTTCCTTTCAAACTTGTGTACTTATTTCATTACCTCGTTTTTTTTTAAGTGCAAATTTACTTTCTTCTTTATCACAATACCTTCTTTCTTCCTTACTCATTTACTCACGTCAATACTTTTTACTCGTTTGTTTACCCTTAATTTACTTTTTCTTTTTTTTTCTTTTTTTTTTTTACTAACCCTGATTTCCTTCTGTCCTTCCATACTTAATTGCTCGTTTGTCATTACATTTTCTTAGTTTACTTGTTTAGCTACTCATTCAACTTCTTCTGCGTTCCTTTATATATGTTTAACTCCTTACCTCTCTATATATTTAATTTTGTAGTTGCTTTTTACTTCCTTCATTCCATCTTTCAGCTGTTTCCTCTGAAGACTCCTTTATTAAAGATGTCGGGTTTCACTTTATTTCCAGGTCTGGTTATCTGATTACCCCACCCTGTGTCTCTCTCTCTGTCTCTCTCAGGAGGATCTGTTATCAGGAGGTGTCCCAGTGTTTCGGCGTGCTCTCCAGTCGAGTGGAGATGCAGGATGTTAACGGCACCACGGCTCCCGTACGCCCCAGCGCTAGCACTCAGGTAGGCGCTAACTCCTGACACTGCGTGATGGTTCGTTTAGACATCCTGTTGAGACTTCACTTCCTGTCCTCAGGCTCTGTCCAGCAGCGTCAGCTCCAGTAAGCTCTTCCCCAGCAGCACGTCCCCTCACGAGACGTCCTTCGGTGAGGAGGTGGAGGTGCACAGCCTGCTCGTGGTGGATCAGCACACTTTTGAAGGTATTTAATTTAATCCGCGTGTGTGTATGTGTCTGTGTGTGGTGGCCCCGCGAGTCATTAACGCTCATGTTGTCGTCGCAGTGCTTCACGCGCACCAGTTCCTGCCCAGTGAGTACGCTCTCAGCCTGGTGTCCTGTAAGCTGGGAAAAGATCCCGCCGTCTACTTCATCGTCGGCACCGCCATGGTCTACCCCGAGGAGGCGGAGCCGAAGCAGGGTCGCATCATCGTCTTCCACTACACGGACGGTAACTTCCTTTCACTAACATTCAACTGAAAGTACAGGTTTAAATAAAAGCCGTGAATCTAAACATTACTTTTTTTTACTCTCTTCTTGTGGTTAGGAAAACTCCAGACTGTAGCAGAGAAGGAGGTTAAGGGCGCGGTTTACTCCATCGTGGAGTTCAACGGAAAACTGCTGGCCAGCATTAACAGCACTGTGAGACACACACACACACACACAGGTTTAGAGATGAGGTGTGTGTATGTAATTTATTTATTTATGAATTAATTAAACTCTTTGTTCAGGTGCGCCTATACGAGTGGACGGCAGAGAAAGAGCTGAGGACTGAGTGTAATCACTACAACAACATCATGGCTCTGTACCTGAAGACTAAAGGAGACTTCATCCTGGTGGGAGACCTGATGAGGTCGGTGCTGCTGCTGGCCTACAAGCCCATGGAGGGAAACTTCGAGGAGGTCAGAGCTTCACACCCTCACACTTCAGGGGAGAGAGAGAGCGAGAGACAGAAGACTAACTCATGAACCTCATCATTCTTAGTTTTTAATGTTTTTTTTTTCATTCAGTCAAGGCTGTGATCGTTTTTGCTAACAGATGGAGACCTTGTAATGTCTCTTTGTCTCTCCGTGTCTCTGTCTCTGCCTGCTCATCTCTCACTCTCTCACACAAAAAGTTGTGATTGATTCGTTTCTCACTCTCATCTCTTTATTTTTTCCTGTTTCTCTCGTTATCTGCTTCTCTTCTAACTCTTCTTGCTTTGTGCATCTTTTTCTCTCTTCCTGTTTATTATCTTTCAGTCTTTTGTTCTCGTGTTTTTGTCTTTCCCTCTCCCTCTCTTTGTGTTTCTGTTCATCTATACAAGTTTCTCTCCATCTCTCGTCTCCTATCGCTTTTTTGTAATTGCATTTCTGTTTGTATTTACCTGTTTTTTGTCTTTTTCTGTATCTGTCACTGTCTTGCTCTCTTTCTCACGGTCTCCATCCATTTATTTTTTTAAATAAATAGGTTAAAGGTTTCTATTTAGACAGATCCATATATATATATATATCATATATCATATATATATATATGATCAAAAAATTTCTTCCCTTTTCTTCTGGTTGTTCCTCAGATCGCCCGAGACTTTAACCCGAACTGGATGAGTGCGGTGGAGATTTTGGACGATGATAATTTCCTGGGTGCAGAGAACGCCTTCAACCTTTTCGTGTGTCAGAAAGACAGGTACTGGGGGTGGGGGGGTGTGATTGTTGTTTTGACAGGTTAATGAGATGTCACACACTCCAGCATACAGTTCCGGTTCCCTTGCTCGGGGCCCTGAGTCTGGGTGGGTGAGGGATCGAGACTCTCTGGGGCATGTGGGAGGGGCTTACTGCGCATATTTAATTAGAGTGGAGTCAATTATATTAGCAGGGACTTTATTCTGTGAAAGACCAGACTTGTGTACGATTTAAATAATCCTCCTAAACCAGACTGAAGTGTGTGTGTGTGTGTGTGTGTGTGTGTGTGTGTGTGTGTGTGTGTGTGTGTGTGTGTGTGTGTGTGTGTGTGCGCGCGCGCTGTGGCAGCTTCTGTTTCTCTCTTTATTGCAGTGTAAACTAATAACCTCACATTTATTAAATATATCACTACATTTTGTTCTCCACTGAGAGCTCTAATCCCCTCTTTCTCTCTCTCTGTTTATTTCTCGGTTTTAAACTGTAATTCTCCTCCCTGTTTCTGTCTCTCTTTCTCTCTATTACCCCATCATTCTCGCTCTCTCTCTCTCGCTCTCTCTCTCTCATTTTCTCAGCGCCGCCACCACTGATGAGGAGCGCCAGCACCTACAGGAAGTGGGCGTATTCCACCTGGGCGAGTTTGTGAACGTGTTCTGTCACGGCTCCCTCGTGCTGCAGAACCTCGGCGAGAGCTCCACCCCCACACAGGGTTCTGTGCTCTTTGGAACCGTTAACGGGATGATCGGTAAGGGGCTGGTGGGGAGGGGGTCTTTTTAATTTAAGTCCCAAAATCATCAAGAGAGGCTGCTGATGGACTCCAAGCTGATCTGTAGTCTGATTTATTCAATCTGATCTCAGCGGTAACATCATCCTGAGCAGCTCTCGAACACTCCGAGTGTTGTGGTGCTGCAGTGTTGTCCTCCCTGTCTGCTGGTGTCTAAACACTCACTCACTCACTCGTTCACTCAGTGTGTGTATACACAGTATATATATCACACACGTTTAGATATAGACAGGTGTTTATTATAAAGAACAGCTGTTTATTTATAATGAGTAATCAGTGTACGGTCTAGAAGCAGACCTCGAGTCTGTTGAAAACAATGACACACATCTCTCTCACTCTGTCTGTCTCTCTCTCTCTCTTGTCTCCGCCCCCTCCCTTTCTCTCAGGTCTGGTGACCTCCTTGTCAGAGGGATGGTACAGTTTATTGATGGATTTACAGAATCGACTCAACAAGGTCATTAAGAGTGTGGGGAAGATCGAGCACAGCTTATATCCTTTCAATGAAAGAAAGATATTGGCACCCTCTGAGGTTGCTTTACCTTGCCTCGTGAGACCTGAGCATTGTTTATCTTTTCAGCATCATATTTATAAAAATTTTTTAAAAAGTTTTTACCAAAAAAAAAATTTTAATTATTAAATTCCTTAACCGTGATCACCTGGAGATCGTTTAACACGGAGAGGAAGACGGAGCAGGCCACGGGCTTCATCGACGGAGATCTGATCGAAAGCTTCTTGGACCTGGGACGCGCCAAAATGCAGGAAGTGGTCAGCACGCTACAGGTATATTTAACGACGGCTCGCTCCCAGTGGGATGCTCAAGTGTATGCACGTGCTGCACCATTTGATTGATCTGTGTGTGTGTTTAGATTGATGACGGCAGCGGGATGAAGCGAGAGGCCACAGTGGATGAAGTGATAAAGATAGTGGAGGAACTCACCAGGATCCACTAACCCCACTGCGCTACTCAACGCTCTGTACATAGATATAAATAAACCAGACAGGTGTGTGTGTGTGTGTGTGTGAGAGAGAGAATAGATGTGTGCTGGAGAGAATCAGAGAGGGATGGGCAAGTGTGTGTGTGTGTGTGTGTGTGTGTGTGTGTGTGTGTGTGTGTGTGTGTGTGTGTGTGTGTGTGTGTGTTTTGGTGTTACACTCCTCGAGGTTCGGCCCATCTCTCTTTTCTGAGCATCTCATCCTGGAATTAAAATTTATCACAGACATTTGTAGAACTGATCACTATGATGATTTAGAGTGTGTGAGTGTGAGAGAGTAATTGCACTTGTGTGTGTGTGTGTGTGTGTGTGTGTGTGTGTGTGGTGTTTAAAGAGGAAGGGATGACCGGTAAGCGCTTCATCACGTTGATTGAGCGAGAGAAGTGAAAGGACGCTGTTCCTTAGTTGTTGTTTTTTTCCTCAAAACTCTCTTTGCTCGATCTTTACTTTTAATAAAGCTTAATCCACTGAAGTTTCTGATTTTCCGTTTGTGTTCACAGTGCTGGAGCCTCACCAGCTAAATAAAGACGGATTTCTATCATTAATCAGTCAAAAGTGTCACATAATCAGCCGTTTCGCCTGAGGGATTAACACGAACACACCGATTCGTCAATTAACACCTCCGCGGTCGCAGCTGGATTCTGATTGGGTCGTGGTGTTTATTAGCTTTCCACAAATACTGCTGTTTAAATACAAATAAAATCTCAGGTTCTCATTAAAGCGCTCATTTGGCTTCTACAGCTGATAATTACATCGCTATTAAACATCCAGTATTTTAAGGAAATGTGTCTTCTGATTAACATCGATGTCAGGAGTCTCCAGTTTTAGAAATGAATCTTAATTTTAGTCTGTACATTTCCTCAGGAGCTGGTTATTTAATTTTGTATTAGTTTCGAGAGAAAGATGACTGTTTTATGTCAATAGTTAATGTTACTATGAGCAGATCAAAAAGTATGACATCATTCTATAATTATAAAAAATAAAAATAAATTATTATTGTCAGATTGCTTCGGTATACAAGGAGAAACATCAGTCCACATCACACTACTCTGTTGTTGATTGTTTTCCTCAGACAGTATTACCTGCAGTGTTTTCATGATGTTTACTTTTGATTACCAAGCGAATGGTGACCGTCCACATTATAGATGTTGAATCAAAGGATTTAGTGAAAGTACAAACATTAACCTGGGGGGGGGAGAGAAGGTTCATTTTGCACCCTTGTCAGGTTCGACTGATGTTTTAGAGAGATGTGTACTCGCACATTGGCAGTGTTTTGAAATCAAACCGAACAACAGACAATAAAATTTTTTTCGATATTGTAGACGAAGGTGGGGAACTTTTGGGGATAAAACCCAAAAAATTTAATTTCTATTTTAGAAATCAGTCTATTAAGTATAATCATCTAAGGATATGTATTGTTGTATTCATATACATGTTATTTGTGTAGCACGTTTAACAACGGTCATTGTTTCAAAGTAGATTTACAGAATTACTGCAACTTCTCTTTCTTTCTCTCTCATCGTAATTAAAACCCATGAAAAGCTTTGACTCATTTATGAAATGCAATCTTGTTTAAAATAAAACAATAATTTAAAAAAAGCAAAAAAATATTTGTTGTTAATGCATTGGTATTAACTTCAAAAGGTGTTGATTTTCTTGAAATTGCCACCAGGGGGCACTGATGTTTTTTTATCTTAAAAGTACATGACATGAGGTCACACAGAGCTGCAAACAGACCTTTATGGATTTAAACCCCAGACTGGCCTCTAATATGTACCTGACTAAAGCTGCAGAATAACCCTGAAAATCTGCCGTTTACTGACACAAAAAAATCTCATAATCTCTCAAAACATTGCAGACCTGAGAAGGGCTTCAGCAGATGCTGTACAAGTGTACATTATATACAAATACATATAATTTCTATTATACAGTTTCCTTTTGGGATTAATAAAGTACTCTATCAATACATCTGTCTACATATGCTCCATCTTCAAGCCAAAAGACCCCTCCCATTACATTACATCACAACCCAAACCCCTCCCATTGCATGAAATCATATCACAACCCCTTCTTATACATTACATCATAACCCCAAACTCCTCCTAATACATTACATCATAACACCAAACCCCTTTTAATACATTACATCATAACCCCAAACCCCTTTTAATACATTACATCATAACCCCAAACTCCTCCTAATACATTACATCATAATCCCAAACCCCTCCCACAGTTGATTGGTGATTAGGGTGAAATAAGCTGATTTACATATTATCAATATAGTTCATTACAACTGTGAATACATGAGGCTAAAATCCAATTCAGATACTGCTAGGTTTATTTACAATTGTTTATTTCTCGAGACAGTAAACAAATAAATAAAAGTCCAGATGTAAAACATCAGATTTTTGTTCCCATCCATTTTTAATCTTTGGTGCACAGATAATGTTTTCACATTTCACGCTGTATGGATCAGTTAAGGAAAACAAAAGGGAAGAGAGAGAGACATCTGGAGTTTATGAGGCTGTTTCTTTGAATTACTCCTGAAATGTGGTGTGACCTTCAGTTACGTCACAACAGTAAATAAAGGCTGTCTTATTTAATGAGTGAGGTGTACAGCCTTTTGTTTCTCTGCCCCTTCCCAACAGACTTCTGCAAGAGTACAATATGGCCTTGTAAAATGATAACAAAGGGAGAATAAAATGGTGAAACATCAGAATATTTAAAGAGTATGAGGTTATAATGTACTTCACTGGGATGTTTAAAGCTTGTCCCACCATCAGGACATGGTATGGCAAATAATTTACAAATCTATTACAGACGGTGTAGTGCTCCCCTGGAGCAAACTCCCTACAGAGATCACTTCAAGGGCACACTCAAGTGCCTGAAGAACGCTAAGCTGACAGCTGCTAAAGTCTGTGTCCATGACTCTCTCGTAAGAACGAGAAAGAAGCGGTTTGTCTCGGAAGAGAAACAACGCTGCTGTTCAAGTTAGCAGAAGAAGCACCTGAATAATCCAGTGATGAACGATATCCTGTGGGGAAATGAGCCGAGTTGATCTTTATTGCCAAATTACCTCAGAATCAAAGCCTTATCCTGATTGGGAAGCATGAGGGAGCGAGTGTAATGGTGTGAGGCCGATTCCCCGCCTCAGGGCCTGGATGTTTCACAGCTTTTCAGGAACAAATGCATTTTTGAGTTGGATCAGTTTTATCAGTAGAATTAATCAGTAGAATTGCAGGGCAGCTGGGACATCAGGACGTCCATCATGCAGGGCTGAGCCAGAAGACTTTGTAAATAAGAAATGTGGCCAAGACGGACTTCTGAAATTGAAATCGATACATCATAACCAAAACCCCTCCTGAGATATCATAAATATTACTCCTCTCAATATAATAAAATATAAAACCTAAAAAACTACACATCATTACATCGTAACTTGAACTCCTATCAATCCTTACGTCGCAACCTAAAACACTACCGGTCGTTACTTTGTGACCTAAAACACTACCGGTCGT
>JAAGKR010006177.1:0-45080 GCA_011419295.1 Clarias macrocephalus
ACTACAGGTCTCAGACCAGACCACTTTCAAACTTTCAGACACAGCTACTATTGTGTAGTCTTGGTGTGTTTTGGGTCTTTGCCATTTCGCATGGTGAACGTTAGTCCCATTCCTGAGAGCTCTTAAGCAGGTTTTCCTTTAAGGACGACTCTATCCATTCATCTTTCTTTTGATATTGAGAAGTCTCTCAATGCTCTCAGTCTTCTCCACCGCATGAAGAACCACTGTGTTACCTTGAAATCCACCTTGAGTCCTCAGAATGACATGAGAAGTGTCTGGATTATCTATCATAAGGATCTGATACAGACTTTGGTACATTTTCCAACCTGCAGCCTTTGGGAACTTGCCCAGATCTAGGCTTTGACGCAGGCTTGCCTCAGAGGTTTCCATACTGTATGTCTCTGCCATATATACTGTATATGTGTATATATAAAGAGACAGACAGAAAATGTATACACACTAATATTACTTATCATGTGATGGTCTAAAAACGGGCATTATCTCATATATCATATATACTATACTACACTGCACGATACTATATCAGGTCTTCTTAATCTTAATGCTTCAGCATACCAAGACATCTTGGACAATACTATGCTTCCAACTTTGTGGCAAAACCCCCTTTTCTATTCCAACATGACTGCGCACCAGTGAACACAAAGCAAGGAGTATAAACACATGGTTTGATGAGTTCAGTGTGGAAGAACTTGACTGGCCCCAACACAGAGCCCTGATGGACCTCAACCCCATCGAGCACCTTTGGGATGAACTGGAATAAAGATTGCGAGCCTTATAGTCTTATAGGCCAACATATACAGTAAATTTTTTCACCATGCCATTAGTTATTTAACAAACATGACGGCAAAAGATAAAAAAGTCATTTAAAATAATCATTTCCTGTATTACTTTTTCAAATCTCACACATCATTGTGTTCAATTTTTGCCCACTCTTCTTTGAAAGACTGCTTCAGTTCATTGAGGTTTTTTTTTTCAACTGGACTTTAACTTTTAACTTCAACTGCCCAAGTCCTGTGGCTGCAAAATAAATCCCAAATTATCACCTCTCCACCGCTTGTGCTTGACAGTGGCTACTGTATGAGCTGTTTCTGCTGAAATGCTGTTTGGTTTTTGCCGAACATGGCGCTGGGTATTAAGGCTAAACAACTCAACTTTGGTCTCGCCTGACCATAACACATCATTGTTGCAGAAGTCTTGTGGTTCGTTGGATGGAGTTTAGCAAACCTCAGTCTATGTTCTTTTTAAGAAGAGGATTCCCCTGGTAATCCTTCCAAGCAAACCAAAATTCTTCACTCATCTTATAATTATGCTGTCATGGACTTTAACGTTTAACATGCTGAGTGAGGCCTGTAGGCTCTGAGGAGTAGCTCTGGTCTTTGTTTTTATTTTATTTTTCTTTCATATATCTCTGAGCATTGCACGGTCTGTCTTTGGGGTGAATGTGCTGAGACGTCCATGTGCTGGGAGGATTGGCAGGTGTCTTGGATATTTTCCACTTGTGAATAATCTTCCTCACTGTACAATGTTAAGGCCAAATTGTGTTTGGAAATGGTTTAATAACCCTCTCCAGATTGATGTGCAGCATCAGTTGCTTATTTACAGTATGACTATTGCTCATGTCTTTTCCTCTTGACATTGCGTTAACACCAGCAAACTGCCAAAACTTCGGTTTTATAGTTGTCTGCACGCCTGCTGATAATCAGTTCATTAAGGACTGATGATTACCAGCACCTAGCTGCATCTTACCCTCTTTATTGTTGTTCATCTTGTAGAGTGTGTATTTGACAAACACAAATCTGTTATGATCAGATGATTTTTATTTAATTTTTTACACATAAACAGGTTAAAGAAGGAGTAATAACTTTCACACATGGCCAGAGAGATTGATTGATTAATTGATTGATTGATTGATTAATTGATTGATTAATTATTTGATTGGTTGATTGAACTATTGATTGAACTATTGATTGATTGATTGATTGATTGATTAATAGATTGATTAATTAATTGATTCATTTATTGATTTATTTATTGATTGAACGATTGATTGATTGATTGATTTATTTATTGATTAATTGATTGATTGATTGATTGATTGATTGAACTATTGATTGAACTATTGATTGATTGATTGAAACCTGAAAAGGTCTTTTCTGAATCAAGATGTCACTAGAGGATATTAGTGCACTAGATGGTGATGTCGTGCTCGTTTTTATGCAATAACTCCTCAACATATTATTTTGTATTTTCTGGAGTTTTGACATTTAAAGCCACTTCCTGTTTTTTTTTTTATTATTATTATTTTAATTATACAAAAATAATAATCTTAATTGAATTTACCATGCTGGACCAAAGCCTTTGCTCAGATGGCTTCATCTGCTTACATACTGGATCTGCATCATTCTATTCTTCACATCCAGAAGGCCCTCCAGCATACTTTCGGCACCCATAGAATTAATGCATGTACTGTACTATACAACATGTAACTTATACTTTGCTAGCCATTACCATAAAGATCACACTATCTGTGAAACCAGATATTTGACTGCGGCTAAGAGTCTCATCACCATGCTGTGCTTGAAGTCTCCTGTAAACGTCAATCGCTTTTATGCCTTAATTTCTGTCAAATTTCATTACAAGTCCCGGTTTGATTTGAACACCCCTCATACATAGAAATCACTATTGCAAGCTTTTAAAATGCACATGGTTTGAGTTGCTTAGCTCGATCAAACAGAGCGTCCACCAGGGTTTTTATTAAGCACAATGGGTGACTGGCCATAAAAGGGGCGGAGTCAGATAATCCTAGACCACTAGGTTAAACGTACTGTGGCTATATAAACATCTTTATTGAAATTACTTATCCAGACACACTGATGATAAATGACTACAAAGGAAAATGGTATGTTGCACAGTTCATCTGTATTTGCATCAACAGCTATAATCAACTCCAATCATATAGGAGGGTTAACAGTTGCGGGGAACGTTATCAAAATTCCAGCTTGATTGACAGGCCAATCACTGGACAGTATGAGGAGAAGGGCAAGAAGAACTGTTGTGTTGTTTCCTGTACACCAGCACGATAAGAACTTTCACCCATCTCATCTATTCATTTTTTCACGTCCTGCCCTCTAGAGGGATGTCACGCATCATAATACTCACACGATTGCAGACAACCGATTATAGAGTAATTATTCATAAATGATCTGCATGTATCACATCTGTTATACGAAGGAAGTGTAAAAACCTAACAACGCAATCATGTGACCTTCAGATCCAACTCAGAGTCCATCTCAGAGCACATCTCCCAATTACACTGAATCTTTTGTACGTCTAATTTTGACCAATTTTGCTTCCATTCATGCGCTGTGGTTTGTAGTTGTCTCTTTTGTAAATCGTTGCTTTTGTAAATGAGCTCTCTTACCCCGACTGTACGTGTTTCTCCGAGATTTGAATAAATGAAACGGATCGTCTTTTGAAGTAACGGAGCTTTCATGTGAGGCCGGAGTACGAGATGAGGAGATCTTGGGTGACAGGAAGCCTTTGAGAAGATAAGTGGGATGCAAAGCCGGGGGTAATCCTCCGAGTCTCGTGGTACGGTTGATCCTGCTAACGATAGCCGAAATCTTAACGTGAAGAGAGTTTAATTACGTTTTTTTTTTTCCCCCAAAGTCTGCCCTTTATCTACAGTAATCCACAATCTACAGTTGAAGATTGAACGATATGTCAGTTTTTTTTTACACTATATTAAGCTAAAAACGAATGTAGATGCATATGATATTGATGCACATCTTGTGAGACGTTTGGGACAAGCATCCTCAGGACGGTTTAGCCGGACCCTGAATCTTGACCGGCTCTCGTTGCTGTTCTTCTGGAAGCTCCCAAAGAGGGTCACCACAGCAGACCATCTGATCTGGACACTTGATTTGACACAGGTTTTGTCCCGGATGACCATCCTGACGCAACCCTACTATGTATCTCCTATTTTTTGACGCAACCCTCCACGCTTGGGACATGCAGCCCAGTGGCTCGATTTGGCTGAGAATTGAATCGAACCCAGATCTTATGTTGCACAGGGACGGTTTTGCATGACAGATCCGAAACCAACGGCGTCTTGAATGGGAACTGCGGCCAACTTAAACACAGCCATTCATAGATCTGTTGTAAACATGCCCACGCATAACTCGATATTCCCCAGAGTGAGCGATCCTCGTATGCATACTTGGGAAAAAACACTTTGCTATTGATGCTTCTTCAAGATTGAAGGATAGTCTGAAGGATTACAGGTGCTTTCGGGTGGACACGTTGGGCTGGTTTGTTTCACTCACTGGTGCATTCACTAATACCATCCGCGCCCCCCCCCCCCACCCCCACCCCTACCCCCTTGTCAAATAAAAATTTTAAACACAGTTATTACCTTGTTAAAAGAAATTCTCTCCGATTTAATGAGTTTAGGGTGTCACGGAATTCTAGCATGTCTAAAATTTCCCGAGTGAAGCTTTGCGCGAGCATTGTTGAGACATATGTTGATGTTTTGTCTGGGTCGGTCTGAAATAGGTCCTTTGTAGTGCGGCGCAGGAGATCTGAAAAGGTGGAAGTGGAAATGGAGAAATCAATGACAGTCTGATGTGACAGGTGGTTTAAGCATTAAATACAGCTTAAATACAGCCAAAAGTCACAACTAAATTACAAACTGCGCCGAAGCGCTTGATATTTTCAAGTCAAATTTTTCCGGTCGTGGTTTGAAACTCAAACTGGAGGGGGTGGGGGGGGGGGTAGTGGGGTGGGCTGGCGGTTTGGGGGGGGGATGGGTTAATGTACAAATGCTGTATATAAATGGCTTTTAAGTCACACTGTTGGTACTGTATGAGTGAAGATTTTTAAATGAATAAAAAGTATGATACATTTTTCCTTAATAAAATCGGAAAGGCTGCCGTGATGAATAACACAACACCAGCCCAGCTGTTTCCTTAAACATCCCATTGTCAAGCGATTATACCAAATACTTATCAACATTTTCCACTGGTCGCATTCATATCTTGATTAAAACTCCAGGTTTTTTTTTTTTTTTTTTTCTTCAATTGAACATGAAAAGTGAAAAAGAACGGAAAATCCATTTATTCCCGAACTTGCTTTTAATAGATCTTGAGCTGCAGTTGTTGGGCCAGTCTGTGCATGCTCAGAGTATGTTTGGCATATTCCGTAGAATGATTGCATGATTTCTTCAGTCGAAGGCATTTGTAAATAAGGGTCTAAATCTGCATAAATCCAAGACGAGACTGACATTTTCAGACGAAGGAATTTGTGGTCATGCATTACCTGTGTTGTAAAAATAGCTCAGAAATGACCATGACTCAGTTTCGCGCAATAATACCACAATATTTAAGTGGCATAAATAGCCGCAATTATTGTCGTTTTTCTTCCCCCGTTTACTGAATTGGAGTATGTTTAGTAAGACTTTCTCTCGGGCCTCACCCTAAGACCTTTATCCTAAGAACGGGACTATGTGGTTCCAGTGGGCGCAGGCACATGGACGAAGACTGGAAAAGTACCAGGTGATGTTTTTCCAATGTTTTGGTGGGACTGTGCCAACTGTATCTTGAGATCTCTGCTCAAAGCTGAAACGAGTGGAACACGATGTGGTCATCCTCTGATACAGTCAGGTTTGACTATTTAAGTCTATTTTTGTTGTGTGCCTATAAAAACATAATAAAAGTCATTTTTCGCAGTAGGTCTCATTATTTGGCAAATACTGTGATGAAAAACAACATATATAACTTTTTCTCACTGGGCCAGTTTATTTATTTAAGAAAAAAAGAAAAGAAAAAAAAAAAGCATGTGGTCAATACTAAGTACCTCCTTACTGCTTCCAGAGGATTTAAGAGCATAAGTTGCAGCCAGGTGCTAGTAATCATCAGTGCTTGATTAACTGATCATCAGCAGGTGTGCAGGCCTCTATGAAATGAGAAGTTTTGGCAGTTTGCTGGTTTGAAGCATTGAATGACAAGAGCGAAAGACATATCCTTTTTAGAGAAGCATGCACATCCCAGCACACTTTCTCATAGTGGAGCTGGGACTTGAACCATTGACCTTCTGGTCAATAACGGCACTGTTAGCACTGTCGCCTTGCCCCTCCAGGGTCCGGGTTCGATCCCCGGCCAGGCACGATTCCCGTCTCTGTGTGCATGGAGTTTGCATTTTCTCCCCGTGCTTGGTGGGTTTCCTCCAGGTACTTCAGTTTCCTCCCACAATCCAAAGACCTGCAGATTAGGCTAAGTGTGTATGTGTTCCCTGCGATAGATTGGCACCCTGTCCAGGGTGTACTGTACCCGACCTTGTGCCCTAAGTCTCCTGGGATAGGCTCCAGGTCCCCTGAATACAGGATAAAGTGGTATAGAAAATGAGTGAGTGAGTGAGACAACGTTGCAAGTGGAAAGAATTCAGGACAATCTTCCCAGGACTGGATGGCCCAGGACACTGAGGTCTGACCGTGCAATGATCAGGACATCGGCAGCAGTTTCTTCGGGTTCTGGACTTGTTCGTCCAGTGCATCCCATGGGTTTACAATCAGATTGAGGTCTAGGAAGGTTAAAGACAGTGTTGGTGGCCTTGGGCTCTTTCCCAGCAGCGCCCTGTATCAGGTGAGCTGTGGTGCACCAGATGGGTTCTGGTGTCTTTCTACTGTGTCCAGCAATGACTTTCATCTGTGATTCGTGCTGCATAGGATTTTCTTTCAGATTGGACCATTGGACCGCATGGGCATGTGTGAGCCTTAGGCGCACACCAGTTTGCTGGTGTATTATGGGTGATCAATGTCGATGTTGTAACTGATGTGTATATATTGAAATTGTTATACGTACTGTATATGTCCATATGTTACATGTCTGTATGGAAGTCCACCACTAGTCTTGGGATTTTGTTCTGCGGTGCTTTTCTGCTCAGCACAGGTGTAAAGAGTAATCATTTGAAGTACTGTAGCCAGCTCAAACCAGTCAGACGACTGAGGTGCACTTTTCCGTGTAACGTCTAGACACAGTCCATGGAAATATCAAGAGATTAGGAGATTGTTGTCACCAACAACCATGCCACGGCCTGCGATGATCACATTTTGTCCCGATTCTGGCGTCTGATACGAACTGACTCTCTTGATGTGCATCTGGATTACTGCGCAGTTCCCACATGATCTCGTATTACTTGATTTTGGTACAGTATATTGTAAAAATGTATAGATAATAATAATAATGATAATAAAATATCTCAATCTTAATCGTAGTTGGCCGACCAGTCTATGTTAATTACTGTACATGTCTATGTGAATCACACGTTAGATACTGTACAGTATGTGCTGGATCGAGTTGATTTTATTTCATTACAGGATATTAGGAGACTCGAACTTCACAAATACATTTCTGATAGTCTTCTCACGCTATCAGATTTTAAATGAGTTGTGCAGGCAAAGAGCATTATCATGCCATTACCGTAAGCACAACTTAAATGTCCATCAATTCAAAAACGTCATACAAGCGTTAGGTTTGTTCCGAGTCTTCGTGATGGATCTGTATCCGGATTGATGATGGTGTATGTTCCTTATGTTCAATCATTTAAAAAACAATAATTCCGTGCATGTGCGTGCACGTGCACGTGATTACAGCCAGGAGAGAATAGGGTCGCTCTTGAGGTAAAACCACTATTATGTGTTTTTGTGTCTCATAACTCTGGTTAAGTGTTTTTTACTTTTTATTTTAAGGTGTGCTTTTCAAATACACATCTGGTACAGTAGCTTGGCTGTCTTTTTATTGCCAGCGAGATGCAGTGAGTAGCTTGTTGTCCTTTAAGAGCATATATTTATCATGCTCAGAAAGCGACTCCTCAACAGCCCTCCAGACGGAAATCAGCGGAGCAGAAAAACTGATGGCAGACTTTTTTTTTTTTTTTTTTTTTTAAACCTCAGTCTTTCTATTATTTCCTTTCTATAAGTTTGTGAAGCCAGCGTTTGGCTCGGTTCTGCCTCTAACCACCTGAACACTTCTCGCTTTCTCCCACATGAGAACGGTCTGACTTCATTTGCACAGCACGTCTGGACGGCTCTCCTCTCATTTGAATAAACCAAGGCCGAGTCTCAGCACATTTTTTCGCGAATAAGAATTAAGCTATTCCATATGGGGCAAAGGGAGCATATTTTCCATATTGGACGTTTCACATGTTCGAGTGAGGATTTTAATGCATGTCTTTTAAATGTGTAGGTAATTGGAGAGAGAGAGAGAGAGAGAGAGAGAGAGAAAAGTGTTTCCAACAAACAAGATGCTGGAGCCTCAGACATAATTTTTTTTTTCCCCACTGCAAAAGAGGCAGTTATTGGATGGCGGGATTAGCTCAATTCCAGCAGCCAGGCTGCAACCAAGAACTATTCATATTATTCTGTTGCCATGGGAAACAACTCAGGTTTATTATCAATAAGGATATGAACATGAACCTTTGGTCTGTGGTCACTGCACCAAACCAAACAGCACTAACATTAAAGCCAGAAGTAATGACTTGCTTCATTTGGGCAGAAACACACTTGAACAGCCAAAAGCATTACAAATGTACCTGTTTTTTTTTTTTTTTTTTCCTTTGGATGTTATAATACTTCATTCTTTGTCCAGAGGTAAAATAGTTGTTATTTTTGCCTCTGCACATCATTTTGTAACGGTTCATCTTTTTTTTTTAAAGGTTCCTATACAGTCCAAGCACTGTGTCCGTGTAAAAGAGAAATACATTACACTAGAGACTGCATTCAAATGGGAGCACCCATCATTTTGGCCATAAAGTAAAGCAAATGCCTAAATATACTGTAATCAGTATATAATATAACTATATTTAATTTAGTGCAATTAAGTTAAACTGTGTAGTCATTATACTTACAGTGCAAGGAAAACATGTAGTGGTTGAAAACGTTCCAGTGAAAGCGTAATGTTAATAGCACACGATTTCCATCACTCCTTTATTACTTGAGGGAATAAAACACTTCAGGGTGTTCTGTTATTGGAAACTGATCAACACCCTGATGGGGTGATGTTGCCTCACATCAAGAGAAGAGATATCATTACCATCCCAGCCAAGTTGATTATTTTCCAATAATAGACATCGCTATTACAGTGTTTTCTTCCTCTTACAGTACGTACCTCACAGCAATGTCTTCATGGTTTTAAGCAGTGACATCCTATGCATTAAAATTTTTTTTTTTTAAACATTCTAATTTGAAATTAAAACATCTTGTGCAATGTCTACAAAAGAAGTTACTTCCTGGTATCTTTTACTGCAACTACAAAAGGGCGTTCAAATCAAACCAGGACTTTTGGTTGTGCTGAATAACAGGAAATTAAAGACTCCCTTTATTTCTTTATATTATCCTCTGCTACACTCCTGCACTTATCCCAGAGTTTCACTAGCGCTTGGATACCATCAAGGAAGAAAGTTTTCTCGGTACGCTGAAGCCATAATCGGACTACCTGCTTCACGTCTGAAACCCTGGCCTCCCAGGAACTCCTTAAATGGCCATAACATGCAGAAATGGCATGGAACGAACTCAGGACTGTACGTGGGTCTGGTTCCTGTAATGTCCAAGTGGTGTTTATAAATGATCATGTGCTTGATTGAGATTTTTTTCTGAAAGATCAATTTTCAAGGATCAGCTGGAACAACTGCAGTGAGTTCCGGGCCACCTCGGCAGGCTCGTTATTCACAGATTTACAGACTTCTTTAAAACGTTTGCACCGTTCAGATGTTTTACTGCGGCTAAAAGAGTCATGACTGTACTGCACTTGAAGTCTTCTGTAAATGTCAATCAGCTTTACAGCTTCATTCGTGAGAAAATTCATGACTGTACTGGTTTGACATGAACGCCCCTCGTACAAACAGTAATTTGCATGTTTGAAATGGTTGTTCAGCTTACAGCTGAAAAGTGCTGACATCGAATACTCCTTCCAAAAACAATACAGGAATATTGCCTTAAAGAAATCATCCATCAGAATTATTGAAGAAACAGGTTTCGTGTGGAACATCTGCCATCTGTCCCTCTGATAGCTGTTTTTATAGACGATGAATGCATTAATAATGTATAATCCTCTAATTTGTCAAATCTAACCTTCTGACCTTCTGTCTTAAGATGTTATTATCGCTGTGATTGATTGTTTAGTTCCATCCTAGTGCTATTGTTACATTTTCACCCTCATAACACTGTCCTTACAATGTTTAAGAAGGTTAAGGTTGTAATACAGTACCTGACCCTATCTAACCCCTGATTTCATATCCCTGTGTTAAGTGAAATTAGGTGAGGTTTACAGCAGTCTTGAACACTTTTGTGTTGGGAGGCGAGTAAGATAGCATCGCCACCTGTCCTGAGTCGAACTGAAAATCTGTTAACGCTCGCTGCACTGAATACGGCTAATTCGGTTAGAACAGTAAGCCAATAGATCTCAGGCCTCAGACATGCTGCTTCATTCACTTTATGTTGATGTGATTAAAAGGAAAGATATGGTAGGGTCCGAAGATCTGAACACCCCCACAAAAAACAACCCGGAACATGGGAAACAGGTTTTGAGCACAGAACGGAAAAAATATTTCACTTAATCCAAAAGAACTGCAAAAAAGATTCACTTCACAATAACGGCAAACTCTCACAAATCTAAAAAAAAATAAAAAAAGACTAGCAAGAAGATACGATTATATGGAAAAGAGAAAAAAATAGAGGTGATAAAGAGGTAAAGGTATGTAGAGAAACCCCCTTCCAGTAATTAACTAAATAAAGTCATTAACATATTCTGTGATTTAAGCACCATAAAGAATGATATGAAATAATATGGCACAACTGTGACCAAGGATGCTGTCCACCTAAAGTCAGGTGTGTGGGTAAAGAGAAGCAACCAAGTTTGTAAACATTCATAATCTTGAAGGGGGCAAATACTTATGCAATTTACTATATATATATATATATATATCTCATTACAATAAAGACGATAGTAAGATTGTGACACAATACATAATATAATCTGATCCAAGTGTAACATGTAAATAAGGAGGAGGAGATGGCCAAGAACTGATCCCTGAGGAACCCCCTGAGCTAGCAGCAGTGGATTTGTATTAGCCAGTTTCAACAAATGAGGTCTTTTAATGAGGATTACAGAGGATTAGAAGAAGTCAAAAGCTAAGACTGTAAGATCAGTGCCTGTGTGATGAGCCGTTGTAGAGGTCATGTTTTTCTGGGTCAAATAGCAAGCAGTAACACCTTCAAATTTGACTTTAATTACACTGATCAGCCATAACTTTAACCCCACCATCAGGAGAACTGAACAACGTTGATCACACATGGGCTGCCAATGCCCACGTATGCCTTTGTGGACCAAAAACCAGCCCGTGCAGCACAAATAAAGTATAATAAAGTCAATGCTGGCCACGAGAGAAAGGCACCAGAACTCCCAGTGTACCACAACCCAAGGCAGAGAGCCAAAGGCTTCCAAAATCCCCAGATCCCAAACTGATGGCGCAGACATACAGGTAGGATGTGTTACACAAGCAAGTCTGATCCACCCCCCACAACCCACAGCAGTCAAAGGAGCTGCTGAAAACGTCCTGGCATCAGACACCACAGGACACCCCCAGCAGTCCTGCAGAGCCACCCCCCATGGGGCCAGAGCCACCCGGTGGCACCAAGGGAACTCAAAACATCAATGAAATCGAAGGTCAATGTCGATTGGCAAGACTTTGCAATGATACCCTGACCTGCATCAGGAAGTAACTTGATGTGAATGAGGAATTGGGCGAGGAATTAAAGATATGATGATCTCATATCTGCTGGTTTCTCTGAGTTATTGTGGCAATTTGAAAGCAGCAGAACAAAATTGAGTATGGCAATGGAGGCTCCATATTTGGAGGTCTCCCTTTATAGACTTCCCCTCAGAGACAGAAATAGATGGGTCATGAAAAATTACAATTATTACCACCACCAGAATACAGTATCTATTAACATTAAACAAAAATTTAGTAAGGCGAAACCCAGAGATCTTAAAGAACAATCTTGGAAGTACATAGACCTTTAAGGAAGCACACCCAGATGGATGCAATCACTTGTACAAACAATGTCATATCACAAGAGCAGACAAGCTAAGACTGAACAGTGTTAGCGCATGGTCAGTTCAAGGCTTCACGGCTACACGCGTCTCCGGCGTCAGTCTATTTTAAGCTCTGTGATTGTCGGCTCTGAAAGCACACAGGTGTCACTAATCAGCGGAGGTGTGCGGCTGCCGAAGACAGATCTGTGACAGTATCGTACATCATGTCTGGCTTTTCATTTGTGTTTGGCGTCCTTGATTTTCCATTTCAGGGTGATAGGAGAGAACAGGCAGAATCGAAATGATGTGGTTAACAAATCAATGGTCTCTTATCACAATTTCAAATTGTCAAAAATAACCTATTAAACCACATATTGCTTCCTTGTTTAACTATAAATCCTTCCTATTCACTTTATCCTTTACAGTGGTTACTGAATAATATGCTGTATGATCAATAAGTGAACTACTGTACAAACTAGGAGCTTAAGGCTTCAGGATAAGAAATGGTCTTTGATGTGTTATGCCAGTTTGCTACAAGAAGCGTTCGAGTCAAACTGGGACTTTTTGTGACTAACATTTACAGAAGACTTCAAAACATAGTCTGGTGATGAGACTCCTAGTCGCAGGAAACTATTTTCACCAACACCACTTGCACATTACAGAAACTCAGCTGGGAGGTATTGCCACATCTCAGTCTCAGTCCTGACCTCGCTCCAAGCCATTTTCACATGTTTAGGCCAGTGTATCAGACATGAAGCAGGCATTTTGATCATACTGAGAAAACGGTCTACCTTGATGGTATCCAAGCACTAGTGAAACGCTTTGATGAGTGCATTAGTGTAGCAGGGGATGATATAGAGAAATAAAGGGAGTTTTTACTCTCATATCAAAAAGACTCAAACGCCCCTCATTATGATCATTTCATTAAAACAATCAAAACAAAATTTAGATTTTTTAAATTTTACTTCTGACAATGATCCCCCCACCCCAAAGAAAATGTATTCATTCGAATTACTGCTGGGAGGAATGTGTTTCCCGGACATGCGTCGGGTAAGTAATGTTCCCAGAAGAGGGCCATAGTAATTATGTAATCTCTGTATAAATCACAGAGACTGTTATGTCTTCATGTCTGCATGGTCATCACAACAAATGCACACTTTATTTTAATACCAAGTGATTGTATTGTCCTTTATTATAAACACTTACTGTATGGCTTGTAGCCATAGACTAGTTATTAAGTCACATGGGTGTAACGTACTGTGCGAAAAATCTCAATTACTTAACTAAACAAGTCTGGAGCATCGCATTACTTTCATGGTCTTGTGCTTAAACTGTACAGCAGGTGGATTATTATTGTTTTTTGGACGATAAACAATAGCGTTTAAACTTCCATTTAAACTTTATAGACTGTATACTGTATACTAGATGTGCGGCACAAGTCCGTTTCCAAGGAATGTAACCGCACACTCATAAGTGAGGTTGAAAGAATGTACCACGCCATCCGTTGAATTTTGGAGTGAACTAAAATTTGTATGCGTTGCTGTGAAATGAAGGTGTGCATTTATCACCTTTATTAAGTAGATTTCAATTGCTCACTCATGAGCATGTAAAACTATATCCTGTTTGAAGAAGATTTAATGATATTGCAAATCAATTGATATTATTATAATACTGTACGTTTCGACCAATTCACAAATTAAGACTGGTCTAAAAATGTAACTTTTTTGGATGCTACTGTAATTTTTAATGTGACCCTGTGCAGCAGCGAGTGTTGGTGGGGTCTGATCTCTCGGCTGTTTATCATACATGCCAGTAATTAACTAAAATCAGGGACAGAGGAAGCCAAGAGGAAGGAGAAAACAAGTAAACTTCCTAGGGAATGCGCCCACTTCCCCTCAAAGGGGAGGCTCCCAAATGGTGCACGAGTTTGTGTGTGTGTATGTGTGTGTGTCGGGGAGGAAGAGGGAAACTATCTTGGGCCTTTAAGTCTAAAGCCTTGGGCTATTTAAAAAAAAAAAAAATGAAGAAAGCAAGAAAGCAAGAAAGAAAAAAGAAAGCAATGACTTCCTCCTGCCTTTGGAATCCGCAGCCTGCTGGTTGCATCTGATCTGCTCACGCACAGCCTCAAGGCTGGAAGACATCCAGCCGTAATTGATTCAGCTAAGAAAAAATACATATATAATAATCTTACATTTACATTCAGTGAGAACCGGTGATTACAAACAGCTGCACTGATATTCAGACATTGATTTTAATATTAGAATGACATTTTTAAAACGCACGAAAACTGAAAGACTATTAGCACATAAAATACAGTATACTGTTATTACTGACATGGGTATCTGTCTTTCAGCTCCAGTGGTGACTAAAGCAAAGCAAAAACTCCTAGTAATGGAAGGAACTTTCTGTCGTATGTCACATACTGTATATACAGAGTCAGGATTTTTTTTCCCCACGATGTACTGTATATTTTATTACTATAATATTAATAATATCATATTAATATTGCATAACATTATTGTATAGCAATAAATTTAATATAAAAATGGTTCAAAAAAGGTTTTCGTTTCCTGAAGTATACGGTATATATATATATATATATATATATATATATATATATATATATATATATATATATATATATATATATATACACTACAGGAAATATATAAAGCATTAGTATATGTTTTATATATATACATATATGTATATATATTGTAGCATTAGTTTATCAGTTACTGCTACATCATAATAATACATAATAATCAATAATAAAAAATTACCAGGATTGTTCAAGTCAAACTGGGACTAATAACAGAGCAGTTATGAGAGTTATCATTTCTCTATATAATCCCCTGTTACACTAATGCACTTATATATCTGCCATTATCTGAGTAATAGTGGATTATTGTTTTTTTTTTTTTTAACTAACTTTTTAATTTTTAGCTGTTTCTTCTTTAGAGTGTTTTTTTTATGGGGGTATTAATTATGTATTTATTTTTTCAAAGTATAGAAACAATGTCATGATTCTATCTGTATGATTTGTATTTTTTAACGTTGTTTTCCTGGACCTACTGGTATGGTGTGTTATGTTGTTGCTTGATTGGTCAAAAAGAGATTTCTAATCTCCTTAATGTCAGTGAGGTTTTTCCTGGTTACATGAAGTAAACTTTTGATTCGCCGGTGTTAATTATACACAGATCCGCCACTACACGAACACCACCAGGTCAATTGAACAACATTGATTACAGTATATAACACAAGCCTCATCTAACAAGTCTGACCCATGGAAGCCCCACCCACAACCCCCGGCATGCAAAGGATCCATGTGGCAACTTCCCAGTGCCAGAAACCACGGCACACCACCAGAGTAAGTGCAACCTACACAGTATTGTACATAATGATTTGGGTTTTAATGTTAAGCTTGATGGGTGTATAATATTACCCGAGGTTTCATTCATACTGTATATTCTAGATTTGCCTACAGTTGAGTTCTCCACCTGCTGTCTCATAAAGCAAACTGCATCTGGTCGCCTTGTAGCCCGTCATGCTTGTATTAGCCGCGTTGTGCACCTGTTGATTGATGATTTGTTCGACTTTATCTTGTACACACTCGCGCTCCTTTATCTCCCTGTCAATTCTCATTTATGGCAGCTTGTTTCTGTGCCTCCGTTTCTCCCCTAGCTGCTCTTTGTTTGCACTTTTAATTTGTTTCTAGTCTTATCATTTATGATTATGGATATGCCTGTGATTACCTTGTCTGTTTGTACTTTGAGCTCTGTCTGTTCCTGAATTCCCTTCAAAAACACGGAATATAGCTTTTTTATGCATTTTCTAAAACACACAACAAAAATACTTAAAACTGTAGCTTGATGTCTGTTAATGTATTCAATGCAACACACGCACTTATTTATCATCTAATCTATCACATGGCGCACACACACTTACACACACTCATTCACACACAACGGGCAATTTGGGAACGCCAGTTATCCTGATCGGCATGTCTTTGGACTGTGGGAGGAAACCGGAGAACCAGGAGGAATACCCTGGTTATACGAACTCATGCACACAGAATCGAACCCTTGACCCTGGAGATGCAAGGCGACGGTGCTAACCACTAAGCCACCATGCAGCCTTTAGCGCAACGCTATGCTAGCTAAATAAAACATCAGATATCTTCACTCGAGACAGTTTGCCGTTATAGCTGACAAAAATTCTCCTACAGTATATTACAGTATGCTACTGTATAAGATGCTACAGTACTTTAAAACATCTCAGCCGGAATGATTAGATTATTATTTATAGTTATTTCGGGGAAATTTCTCTTTCACCTTACTGTGTTAAAACTGTGACTACACACTGCAAAACTCTTCCCGCATGCTATTTTTTGCCGTCATCCACATGGGGACCACCAGCATCGCACTTCCATCTAAGTGCATACACGCTTACATACTTCTCCAACATCCCCCCCACCCCCCCCCCCCCTTTCCTTTACCTCCGAGATATTTATCAGGCCTGGCTCCCATCACCAAAAGTTGTTTTCAGATTTAGCTTTTGCACTCACAGACCTCTGATAACAAATCCCCGTTCTCCATTCAGCAATCATCAGATCTTCTCATCTACTCAAGACAAATCAAGTCACTTAGAATAATCGCTCTGTTTGGAGAAAAAAAAAAAAAGAGAGAATGAAAGAAGGAACAGATCGAAAGAGACAACAGAGAAGGAGGATTAAGAATGAACTTTGGATGACTGCTACATTAGAACAGAGGGATTCTGAATAGGAGAAATGCTGCCAATGGACAGATTAGATGGATCAAATACTGTAGACAGTAGCATGGCGTATGCCCAGACATGGCTCTTCTGCGTGGAGTTTGTGTTTGTCCAGTGAGATTACCATGAAGACAGAGGAAATGAGATGATTCCCCAGGGAAACTTTATAAATAGCAAAAATGTATGTTTTTTTTATTTTTTTTTTATATGGTGAAGTTAACGTTTATGGGAAGAGTCCATAAATGCAGCTATAGATGGAAGAAAAGTGAAATGCAATTACAAACACAACCTGAACTATTCCTACAAACAATATGGGTTAGAATGTCTATAAAAAGACACAGAGCTTTCAGAACTGTTTTTTTTTTTCTTACTGGTTGGTGGTCCACATGGTGGTGGTGATGATGATGATGATGATATAATAGTGATAATGATGATGATGATGATGATGATGGGACAACTTTAAAAGAAATCAACTTTATATAAATAGAAAACCTTTTTAAAATATATATATATTTAGTCGAGAAACACTTTTTTTTTTTAAGTTAACTAATTTCTCAAAGTTCCCACTTCTCCTTATGTAAAGTTCTCTCTCTCTCCCTCTCTCTCTGCCCGGCCAGCTTTCACATTAGTAGTATTGTTCTGTACACTTTCATACTGTATTTACTCTTTCCAATACATCAGGTGTCAGTGTGCGCCAGCTGGTTTGCTTTTGCACCATCCATCCATCTATGAATCTTTGTAATCCAACTAGGGACCGTGGAGGCCACCGGTGACCATTGTGTTTATTCCCATTTTTACAACTGAGGTAGGACCTCCGATCAATATTAACATGCGCATTCACACACTATGGTCGATTTGGAAATGCCAAACCCAGAGGAACCCAGGAGGAACCCAGGAGGAAACGGCAGGTAGCATTGTTAGCCTCTTTCAGTCCTTCTAGCTAGCTAGCTGCTATCATTACTACCCTGTATAATGCAAATAGTCTACGCAAGTAAACATGGACATACTGCAAGCATGCAGAATACAATGCGGTTAACAGATGCACTAAAACATTATAATCATAGGCTTATTATAACAACACTGTATTGGCACGAAGCCAAAACTGAGTGCGTAAGAATTCACAACACTTTTGCTCAATATCTACAGAGCCTTGGAAAAATATTCATACTTCTTGGACTTTTCCACATTGTATCACCGCAAACGTAAATGTATTTTATGGGTATTTATGATATCATATGATTTATGATGTGATAACTTCAGAAGTCACCTAAATATTACCTAGTTATCAGAGCTTTTGGGTTGAAAGAATTTGTAGCACTTTGAGATTTGCTTCAAATATAAAGTGCATTATAAATAAAATGTATTATTATTATTATTATTATTATTATTATTATTATTATTATTATCATCTAATTAGTACACAGAGTCCACCTGTGTGTGATTGAATCTCAGTATCAATACAGCTCTTCTGTGCAGCCCTCAGAGGTTTGTTAGAGAACATTAGTGAAGCCCAAGGAACACACCAGGCAGGTCAGGAGAAGTTTAAAGCAGGGTTAGGTTCTAAAAAAATATCCCAAGCCTTGAACATCTCCTGGAGCGCTGTTCAATCCATCATCTGAAAATAGGAAGAGTTTGGCACGACTGCAAACCTATCAAGACATGGCCGTCCACTTAAACTGACAGGCGAGAGCATTAATCAGAGGAGCAGCCTCATGGAGTAGGATAACTCTGGAAGATCTGCAGAGATCCACGGTACAGATGGGAGAATATCTGTCCACAGGACAACTATTAATCGTGCACTCCACAAATCTGGAAAAAGTCCCGTTTGCTGTTCACTCGCCATCCAATCTGACTGAGCTTGAGCTATTTTGCAAAGAAGAACGAGCCAAATGACACCAAACATTACTCACTCTCGCTTTAAAACCATTCGCCTCCCCTTTAAACACAGTGTTCTATTAAAGTTTCTTAGCCATGTGCCCGTGCCAGCTCATTCTCCATGGTGTATGCACTCTTAGTCGAACCCTGCTAGGTTTCGTAACCATCCTTAGTTATTACTATGTAATAAAAGTGGTGTAAATGTGGCCCCGTGATTAATGACGTAACTGCTGACATTTTTAAAGAAGCCTTAAAAGAAGCGTCCAAAACCACACCAAGCCTAATTACACGCAGCATCACTTGACCAGTAAGTCCCACATGCTGGTGAAGCTATAAAACTCTCAGCTGGTTCACACTCACACTGCGGTCAGTAAATCACGCTCTGTTCTCACGAGCCGAAGAGCGCTCGAGCCGTCGCGCCGCTCACGTCCTGCTCGTTATCACATCCTGCTGCTGCTGCTGCGGCGTCGGCGGCGAGGAGGAGGAGAAGGGTGACGGCTAGGAGTCGGCTTCGAGAGGAGCGCTCCGGATAGAAGAGCCAAGAGTGAAAGCGAAGCAGTTATTTATGTTCGCATGGGCCAGATGAGAGCAGATGTTTTGCACAGACTGCGGTAGACGAAAGGGACCCAAAATAAATACAAAAGCAAAAAGAGACCAAGTCGAGTCCGCGGTAATCAAGATGAATGAAAACAGGGCTTCACTGTTGTGGTGTTGTTTTCGTAGTAGTGACTATACAGTATCGTGTGTTATATACTGTGTACAGTTCTGCATAGACAAAGAGTATATTGAACCAGGATCCTTGTGAAAGAAACAAGACCTCCAAATGCATAACTAGATACGTAGTGACGGCAAAGCTATAAAACTACGCTATAACAAAAGCAATAAGTGCAACACCAAACAATCAGTCTTCATCTATATTGCTTTATCCTGTATACACGACCGCGGGGGAGCCAGGAGACAATTCAAGCAGACTCAGAGGTGTGAGGCTGGGTACACCCTGGACAGGGTACTCATCGATGCAATCCACACAATTTGTCTCTACGGGAAATTTGGGAACACCAATTCGCCTAATCTGCATGTCTTTCGACTGTGGGAGGAAACCCATCAAGCACGAGGAGAACATGCAAACTCCATGGACACAGACCCCGAGGTGGGAATCGAACCCGGACCCTGGAGGTGCATGGTGGAAGGGCAAACCACTACGCCACTGTGCTGCATAACACCAATCACAAAACAGAATTGAATGAATTATGATTATGATCTCTATCAGGCAAATGTAAATATGTAAACAATAATTCTAGTATAATACTGAGCCCATAAAGGGACATGGGTGGAAAAAAATAAACATTGAAGGAAAAAAAATTTCCACCTTGAACAAAAAAATTTTTTGTCGCAAAAAACAAAACAAAAACAAAAACAAAAACAGGATATGGGTGAAAAAAAAAAGTAAGCTAGGAAAATTTTTTTGTTTGTTTGAACCCCAAAAGTTCGCAAGATCTGGCAAAAAAATTAGTTTTCCGAGTGCGGCAAAAAAAAAATTGTAGCAAAAAAAAAAAAAATTGTTTGCGAGATCTCGCAAACATTTCATGAGATCTCGCAAAAAAAAAAATTTTTTGGCGCCGGAAATATGAGCGACATGGTCTCGATTTCTTTTCCTCCTATGTCCCGTTTTTTTCTTCTTCATGCAGTTGATGAATGGAAATAAGCCTAACAGATTAAGTATGTTGGCAGTATATTTCAAATGATGAAAATGTATTGCAAGGCTGATGAGAAACATGTAGCGATGGTAAACATAAAGAGCAGACACTGATCAGATGAGTCTCACATTTAGGAGGTCAGAGTTTATGCTGATTTAGGACATACATCTCCTTGAATATAAGTATGAATTATAAAGTAAAAAAAATATGCAATGATGGTTTTTGCATCTATTGGGGAAAAAAATGGAAAGCAAAAAACAAATGTCCTCCCCTTTGCAAGAGCAACAGCCTGGTCCCTCATGAAACCTGCCCTAACAAGAACTGCCTCCTTTGTGTGTGGGTGGCACGGCTTGGCGTTTTTCATCCTGTCACATTCGTATGGCCTGAGCATGCTCCAAAAGTCAACTGGGCCCCTTAGGAGTCAGGGGAAGGAAGACCCTTGTGTTCTAAACCAGCTTCCCATGGGAGCCTGAAAACGCTAAGCATGTACGCTGGAAAAGCCGAGCCCTGCACCACATGGCCACCAGGCTCTGTTTCCGTCACCGAAAGAAAATATACAGGGATGAAAATGACAGCAGCTGGCCAAATCTAACGAGAGATGACTGATTGTTGCATTTTTCTCATGGTGAATGCTTTTTGGATGGAGTGAGACAAAAACAATGTGGATTTAACCCTCATGTTCCATTCACTGGAATAATATTTCTGCTTAGTCTGCCATTTTCGTTACTGTACACAATTTATTCCACAGCGCTGTTAAGATCTGTATTCCGACGGGCCAGAAGAGAAGGGTTGATATTACAGTATACACGATTGAATGTAACAGCAGCTATGACAATAGTGCATTTCAAAAGACTTTTTTATTATAGGTTTATTATATATTATAGGTTTGTACTGCAGTAACAATTTTAAAAGTATTCAGCATAATTTAGCTCTATTAGTGATGCGTCATCTAAAGGTGCTATACAGTCTTATGCAAACTTTTGCACAGTGCCATAATAATGTTTTTATGTATTTATTTATTTATTTCAAATTATGGCATCAATGTTTGCTGAATTTTTTTTTCCATTTCCAAAAGAGACTGTGTGTGAACATCTTTTCAATTAAAAAAAAAATCACCAAAATCTGTTATTTATCAAGGGGTGCCCAAACTTTTGCATAAGACTGCATATACCCGTTTTTAAATAGGTCTCCAAAATATGTCAGTTAATTAAATACCACTCAGAACACGCAGTCCGGCGTTCCTGAGATGTCTTCTCGTTCACTCCTGGTTGAAATGCACAGATTTATTTTCTGCAGTTTTAAAATTTAAATGAATTTGTTAGCCCAAACTGCCACGCCCCTTTGCGGAAGTATATTTTTCTATCCAATTAGAACACAGGAAACTGAAAAGGTCTGAAATTTGAATGATGTGTCCAAGCACATTTATAAAGAAAACAGGGGAAAAATTATAAAAAAAAATAAAAATAAAAATAAAAAATTCTATTCTAATTAATTTTTTACCATTTAAATGAGAAAAATGTCTGATCATTAATATGATGCTTTTTTCTGAAAGGGGACATAAATTTAACATTTATGTAAGGCTGTTTGTAAATGTTCTTCAAAATTAAAGTCTTCAGGACGGGAAAGTAAAAAGAAAAAAAAAAAAGGTTTATGCAGGAAAAATGGCTACTTCCTTCTGTAAGTGATAACCAGAAATGACACATGCTCCACAACCTTGAAAATGATGATGAACAAAAAAGTCTTCCCAGGCAAATTGCTGTGTTGAGGAACACATCTTGTCAGACAGGAATTACAAAAAATAATGAATGCATTGTGTCTAGCATAATCGTACCACCGTCTTATGATTTTAATGATTCTCGTCCCCCCCCCCCCCCCAACAGCATGCTCCTGCTCTTTCATTGGGTGATGATATCTCTAAAGAGAAATAGAATAAAGAAGTTGAAAAAAGAATACTGGAACCTTTTTATGACAAGAAGCAAGAATCAACCTGCGTCAATTTGCAGAACATGAGCGTACAGCTCATAGAAGGGTTCCTGGAAAATTGTTAAAAAAAAATTTAAAAAAAAGAAAAACTAGTTTCCAGTGAACTTGTCTGGACGTGGGAAATCATTAATCATTTTTTTGTTGCGCATGTGGGTCAGCATGGTCTGTTCAGATTAATGTTAGATATCCCGTAAGTCGCTTAAGAAAAACAAGGAGTGAACAGCCATGACACGTCTCAATGGAACGTATATTTTTACATTAGTCTGAATCGATCACGCTTACAAACCCACCAGCATATAAATAAATGATGTGATGTTTTTTTTGTAAAAATGGCATGTTATTTTGCCTACATTTTTGCCTAATGTACATTTTTCCTTTAAAACATTGGACTTTCCTTTGGCATTGGAACAAATGGTCTTCTATAGCCGCATTCAACCGTTTCTTTTTGTTTTTAGATCCCTTCAAACACAGCGTGCAAATGCTTTCAATTGTACAACAACATCATCCCAAATGTTTGTGTGGTTTGTTACCTCACTATCCCACCACTCAAATCCCACTTTACTCCATCATCATCATCATCATCATCATTATCATCATCATCATCCTCATTCTAGCACGAAATTATGACGAATGTCAAGTTGGATTGATGGATTCTCATCAATTCAGATTTGACTGTTCACACTGCAAAAAAAAAAATCAGACCTATATGAGGTTTCAATGCGATTTCTGTTCACACTGTTGTTGGAAAAACAAACAAACAAACAAACAAACAGACAAACAAACAAACAAACAAACAACAGATCTCAGCCACATATGATAGATAAAAAAACAAACAAACAAACAAAAAAAAAAAACACTTTTGCTTGTGATGTAAATGTCTCCTAAACCTGTGAAGGCCCTTGCAATCAGCCTTTACGATGCACAAAGCTGGTCTAGTTGGGTGACTGAGGTACTTTGCCAGTATGCATTAACATTTCAGTAAAAACTATTCATATATTCTGAGCAACTAAAAGCGTAAAAGTGTGAAAACACCCGTATCAGCGTTTTTTCAAAAAGAGAAATATATTTTGCATCCGTTTTTAAATAATGTTTTATTAGTTTTTGATAAATGTCGGGATTTCTCGGCAGTGGTGTTAGACATTTGGACTACGCTGCAGGTCGCATAAGCATAAGCAGTCGTACACAATAGTATAACTGATCCTGCCAAGCCAAGTCTCCGTCCAATCCTCAGAAATCTGCCTTACATTACGTGCGATTTACACTTGGACGCAGCTCCGCTGTGTGTACCACAGTATCGACAACCCCAGTCTCTAAACTGACACACTTATACTTTTTGGCAGTGGCCTCTGAACCAAAGTCCCAAAGCACCTAACACATCCTGCTTTCCATCACTGGTATGACAGCTGTACTTAGCTCAGATTGTCACGTGTTTCCAAAGTGCAGCTTTGACCTTTAGGTAGGATCTGGCGCTCGCAAAAAAGCAAAAGAGTGTGTGTGTTCATTTTTAATTGAACTGTAATAATTCAATAATATTTACAATAATAATACAATAATTTTAAAGATTATTATAGAGAAAATTATACTCTATAATTAAAGGCAACTCAAGTAGACGATCAGATTTTTAAGAAACTACATACGTAACCTACTAAATAATAAGGAAGGATTCGTTTAGCAGTTCTTTGTTGTTGTTCTCTTTGATCTGTGCGGGAGAATGATGTAAAGGAGAAACAAATGAAATGGAGTTGCATCCCGAGAGCCTGGTTGGAGCGTGACTGAATGGCGCAGGGCAGACGTGCGTGCGTGGAGCGGATACCTGGCAAACCACGAAGGCGATGATTAACATGAGGCAAATGAACGAAGAGGCTGAAATGCGATTCTGTGAATTCTATAAGCCACTAGGATTGCTGAGAAGAGAAGGTCAAAGAGATGCCTCCATCACAGAGAGATGAGCCAAGCTAGTGCTCCTGAAGTTCAAACAAAGAAATCGAGCGAAAAAATAAATTTCTCTTTTCTTCTTTTTTTTTCTGTCTCTTCACCTCATTTGTCAAAAATATAAACTCCAGGAACTTTCCGCTGCACGCCGGCATTCTGGTGCCAGCGCTTACTTATTGCTGGACGTCCAGAATCAATCACGTTTGGAGCAACTGCATTGCATAAGTGCTTGTAACTTTGTAAATATAATAAAAGTTATATAAGGTACCACTTTTTGACCTTACTGCTAAAAACACATACAGCAACAAAGAAAAAGAATGAGGAAAAAAAAAAAAATACAGAAGACATGGACGACATTTCTTCAGCCATCGTTCTGATTAGAAATTCCAGCGCGACTGTTTACACGGACGATGATTCGATAAGATGTGTGTTTACATTCCCAAAGCTTTTAATCAGAAAATAAAGTGGTTCTGCCTGCTATGAAGTATTTAATCTGATGGAAAAATAAAAGACAAAAGGAAAAGGATAAATATCCCCCCCCCCCCGATAAATCCCGCCTTCTGCGTTATGATTGGTTACAAGGATTCAGCCTCGTCTGGGATTGGTTAGATGCTTTACTACGTATGAAACGGTGAGCCAATCAGTGCTCCTTCATCATCCAAAGACCCGGTGGATAAAAGTACTGTAAACACGGGACGGAGTAAGCTCTTCTCACTGAGTTTATTTATCATATCAATAAAAGAAAACTTCACCTAATGTTACCTCCACGTTCCGCAAACATGGCCAGAACGGATTCATTCATTCCAACAAGACAGAAGCGATCTGATCAGGAGTTCACAAGGCTAATATTTACCTACTGGAAGTATAATCAAAGGCTTACACCATCCCTTTCATCACCCGAAATTCATTCCGATCATACCGGCTCAGGCCAGAGCGTTCTTGCTGAGGCAGTTTATTACTGCAGTTTTGTTCTGATTGGGCTGTGATTCTGATTATTAGTGGAATGTTAAGGTGCATGTAAATGTGTACAATGATGAAAGTAAAAGGAAGTCAAATCAAGTGGGTTTAAATTGTCATTCCTCCATACACCTGGCACACATGCATGGTAAAAATGGTATAACTTTGTATGCTACATGTAAATTGTTTATGGGGAAATTTTAACTTAGAATGAAGAAGAAGAAGAAGAAGAAGAAGAAGAAGAAGAAGAAGAAGAAAAAAGTCTTGATTTGACTATTTTATTTCTTTTTCTTTTTTCTTTTCTACTCTCATCATATATACATTTACATGCACCTTAAAATTCCACTAATAATAATCAGAATCACAGCTACATTAACAAACCGCCTCAGCCAGAACGGTCTGACCTGAGCCGGTATGATCGGAATGAATTTCGGGTCATGAAAGGGATGGTGTAAGCCTTTGAAGAGAAAGAAAAAAGAAAAGAGAAGAGAAAAGAAAATAGAGAGACAAGTTCGATTTAAGCAGCAAAAAACAAACATTAGTTAGAAAAAGCAATACAGTATAAGGGTTGTATACAGTACAAGTCAAACCCAGGGCTTTTGATTGTGGAGAAGAACAGAACACTTTATTTCTCTATATAATCCCCGGCTGCACTAATGCACTTATCCCAGCGTTTCACTAGTGCTTGAATAACGTCAAGGTAGAACGTTTTCTCAGTACACTGGACCTACTGGATGATCAGGCTGCCTGCCTCACATCTGAAACGCTGGCCTCCCAGGAACTCCTTGAATGGCCCAAACATGTGGAAATGGCTTGGAGTGAGGTCAGGACTGTATGGAGGATGTGACAATAACTCCCAGCCGAGTTCCTGTAATGTGTAAGTGGTGTTGATGAATGATTGTGTTAACAGTTCATAAAGAGCGATGCGTCCCTCCTTCAAGTTGATGACAATTTTCCATTGATTTTTAAGTATATTACATTATATTATTATATTTTTAAGTATAGTACGATTAAGGCGTTCACAGGAACAACTACAGTGGGCACAGAGTCATTCACAGACCTACAGCTTTCTTTAAAGGGATTGCATCGTTCAAGTGCATCGTCCACCATACTGGACATGAAGTCTTGAAGGCGGGGTCAATCAGTTTTACGCCTTCATTCATGACGATTTTCCTGGTTTGACTGGTTTGAACATTCCTCATACATACTGTACTTACCGATACCCATATACTTAAAATAAAAACAGAGGATGGAATTTCTAAGGAATGCAATATGTTAGTGGTAAGTTAGTGAAGCTGTGCGGTTTAATTGATATGTAATTCGATCAGTCTTTTCTTGGTTTGCGAGTCATACCTTTAAAAGTTCATAAAAAAATACAAAAGTTACATTTCAACTGCTTTTGCTGAAAATAGAATAGACATGTAAAATATATGTTTTGCATACATATATATATATATTAATTTTTTTTCTTCTTTTAGATTCATAGTCCACATGTTGCAATACTGCCACCTACTGGACTGGAGTGTGGAGACATAACATTTGAACAATCAACAAGTTATTATTTATAATTTTAGTAGTTTATACTACTTCAGAGGGCGGCACGGTCGTGCCCGTGTTAGCACTGTAGCCCCGGACCTCAAAAGCCCAGGTTTGATTACCTCCTGTGTGCATGGAGTTTGCATGTTCTCTCCATGCTTGGTGGGTTTCCACCCACAGTCCAAAGACATGCAGATTAGTCTAATTGGCTTTCCCAAACTGCCCGCAGTGTATGAATAATCGTGTGTGTGTCTGCTCGGAGATGAATCGGCACCCTGTCCAGGCTGTACTCCGCCTCGTGCCCTAAGTCTCCTGGGATGGGCTCCAGCCCCACACGACCCTGTATACAGGATAAAGTGGTATAGACGATGAATGAGTGAGTGAGTGAGTGAGTGAGTAATATTTCAAAACCAAAAAAAAAAAAAAAAAAGAAATATAGCTGCTTTACACATTAAACATATGAAAATCAAATCAAATAAAAATGGCAATGCTCCAAAATATAAAATTGAGCCTATTGAGTCTAACTATGATTCACAAATCTACAGTACTGTTCACAGTAATAAAAATAGTAAGGGAGATACAGTGTGATTGGTGGATCTGGGATAAATGTGTTAGTCGATCAGTTGTTAAATATGCAGCTGGATGTGTTTGACGTCCTGTGTTTTCATATTAAACCACAGACTCTGCTGCTTTGCATGACTGGGTGCTAGGGATGCTAGGTGACCTTCCTGGGATTGTGTAGAATGAGATCATCACTCATCACCCCAGGGATCAGGGCCAGGTTTTGCTCTCTTGACGTCTAATTACGATGACAGAATGTCACCCTTGATGATGGAGTGGACGTTTTACCATCGTGCCACTCCGAAGCGGTTAAACAAATGTGTATAACGACAAATCGACACAGTAGCGCTTTCAGGGTTGTGAAACGAACGTGTAGAGATACATAAGAAATTTCATTGCTTGCATGAAATAGAAAGTCTTGTTCACATGGTAGGCATATTTTTGGAGATGACATGACAGATAAGGCTTGCAAATCTTCTTTCCTGGAATGATCACGATTCGTGTTCGCCAGTCTTTTTCGAGTCAATCCTAGAGACCACAAAAATGAATTCTGGAGCAGGATTGCAGCACAGAATCTGACTTATAAAGCCATAAATTCAGAGTCTATCTACAAGGGTTTGAGTGACTACAATGTTTTATGACCGTTGATCCAAAAACCACAGAAAGAAATATACAGTGAACGCAGCTGTAGTTCTCCTTAGGGTCCGGCCGATTCAAACGCTTCTAAGCCCAAGAATGCGGCTCGGACGATCTGGCAGCGATTAGCCGATCCACAGCAGGATGCAAATCATAGTGGGAAAAGAAGAGGAGCACTTGTTTTGGGTGACAGGCACATGATATGTGCTGTATTTGGTTTTAAACACAGCAGCTAAGGGTTGCTACAGTAGATCGCAGAAAAATGTAATTTGAAATACCTGCAGTATTCCAGATATTATCCGCAACATAATCCCTCTTTCCCTTGTGCAATCTTTAGATGATATTCTACACCAGAAAGTCGTCTATGCATCATACAACACTGTCTGCACTTTATACTTTATGAAAAAGAGATCTCTTTTTTTTTTAATATATATATTTTTATATGTTGCCTAAATGCCAAGAGAATCGTTTATCCTCAAGTAACAGTGAAGCCATGTGGACAGATTGATTAGGCAATTCTGACAAACCGCACGGCCTCACGAGTCAACTGATATTAAAATTTATGAAGCGTTGTAGTCAGAAGTTACCTGAGCTGAATTTAGACGTTTCGAATGCCACGCACTTTTTCACATGTGGTCCATGTGTTTTTATTTTTCCATCAGTTTTGTTTTGTTCTGTGTGTTTTTTATGTATGAATCATGATGATGACTTTTTTTTTTTTTTTTACATGCATGCTTCATCCTTTGCACAATTCTTTTTTGCACTTGTTTTTTTAAAAAGATGATTAATTTACCTTCACATGTGATTTTACTTTGTTCATTTATTTTCACATGAATTTGCTTTTTGATGCATTTCTTCCATTCACGTTTTTTGTTTTGTGGTTTTCTTTTTTTCTTAATTAATTTATTTTTTCACGTTATTTATTTTCATATGATTTTCTCTCATGCATTTATTTTTAATAAGATTTAACTTACTTAATTTATTCTCACATGTGATTTTACTTCTTATTTTTACCACCCTAGAGAAACCTATAACCTAGTTTTCTTTTTCATGTGATTTTCTCTCACTTATACTGTAGCACTTATCCTGTACAGGGTCACGGGAGGCCTGGAGTCTGTCCCAGGGGACTCGTGGCAAAAGGTGGGGAACATTCTGGGCAGGGTGCCAATCCATCGCATGGCACACACACACACACACACACACACACACACACACACACACACACACACACACACACACACACTTATACTCACACTATAGCCACCAATTAGCCTAGTCAGCATTGCATATCTTTGGATTGAACATGTGATTTTATATTATACATTATTTTACATTTTTAGATTTTTTATTTATATTTAAAATGTATTTATTTTCACATGATTTCACATTTGCAAGATTCACATGTAATTTTTTTAAATTAATTTCACTTGATTTTACTTAATTCATAAATGTTCCTATAATCTTTTTCTTTCTTTATTCATTTATTTTTACATTTTTCTTTTTCTTGATTCATGTATTTTGACAAGATTTGTTTCTGATATATAATTTTTCACATAAAATTTTATTTGGCTCATTTACCGCCACCTGTATTTTTTTTCTTGATTTTTTATTTTTATTTTCACATGCTTTCAAACGCTTAATTCACCCTAGTACAAATACACCTTAATACATGTGATTTTACGTAATCCACTATTTTTACATATGTATTCTTTTTCTTGTTTTGTTTATGTAAAAATTTGCCTAAGTTACACAAGAAAAGTTTTTTTTTATCAGCACATTTATTTCCCATGTGATTTACCTCCATATGCAAGTTCTTCTTGATTAATTTATTTCACATGCAATTTTTTTATTTAATTATTATGTGCAAATTTTTCTTTAATTATTTATTTTCAAGATTTCAACTTTTTTCATTTCCAACATGACTTTTTCCTGATTCATTCAATTTCCATGTGATTCTTTTTCACTTTTACACTTGACTTTATTACTTATATAATTTTTATTTTATTATTATAGTTTTTTTAATCCCTTTTTAAAGATTTACACGATTAATGCATTTCACAATATTCTATATTATTATTTACCTCGATTCATTTCCGCATGGTAATTTTCCCATTTAATAAAATAAATATAAATAAATAAAATGCATGGTTTAATTTATTACTTTTTATCCTCATAACCACATGTGTCAAATGAAAATGTTTTTTTTTTCTTTTTCTTTCCCGTATGGTCAAAGCCTAAAATGATAGCAGTTGCACCTTTCTTTTGAATTCACTTGTTTTGAATAAGTCAAATGAAATCCATCTCACTTCTTATTAACCTAAAGAATTTTCCTTGAGATCAAACTGGTGACTCATGAGACGTTCAGTCAGACCAGACTGTGGACTACATCCAGCGTGGTCATCTCCTGCTGTTTCCATATTTCCACACTTTCGTCCTTGTTTTATACACATGATGCCATCACTTGAGCTTTTCCAGATCTGAGCAGGAAGGAGTTGTGAGAGTAAAATTAAACCAGACTTCTCATTACTTCAGTGAAACTCTGATGGACTTCGTGATTCTCTGTTTATTTTACTGTCCTGCTAAATGAGATTACCGGACAAGTTCTCAGCTTCTGTCTTAACCCTGCTTTTCTTTGGTTTACATTACGCTCAATCTGGGAGACAGCACATTTATACTTCATTTATTTTTCATTATTTAACAGAGGCTTTTATACAAACTGACATATAAAGTGCAAGTTGGCCTGTGAAAAAGACACTGAGAAGCTGAATGCTCTCCACCTCTCCAGTGTCAAAGGTAAAGCTGCAAACTGACATGTTGCATTGTCCTGTTTTATTAACTGAAAGACAGAAAGGAGCTCCAGTAAACAAGAATTAATAATTGCTCCTGTTTCATAGATATTCAACATCAATAAATCTATATTTAAGCAATAAGAGGGAGTGCTGTTGTGCTGGTTATCAGCATGTTAGCTCCCAGGTTCCAGTGTTAAGTGCCAAATAGCCCTAAATCTAAAGCTATTGTGCAATCATTTGTTGGACACACCGAGGAGCGCTCTTGATTAGGGATTAGAGAGGGATTTGAGGTTTAACCTTGTGGTAGAAATTACTTAGCAAGGTACCTCAAATTAGGTGCAAAAAAAACAACACAAAAGCAATTCGGGAACACCTGAGAAGCAATTACTAAGTAGATAAGAATGTTGATTAAGATGATGTAACTGCATCAGATGTATTTTCTTGCTGAATGTGTTTCCGTGGCTGGTTTGGAGTGCGGGTTTTGGCATGTACCTGCTCTCTCCTCAGTTCTGCGGACCGTACAGACCTACAGTACTTTCATCTATTCAGTGACCGACAGCTCGTGCAATTAACAGCTATTAGAACATCTGGGACAAGGTCTGATGCATAAAGCTACATTTCCCAGTCCTGTTACCATCTATTATGATCACACGTGGAAAGCATCTCGTCCAATCAGATTACTTGGTCGGAACGAACTGTTCTAAAAAAAATAATAATAATAAAAATAAAAAAAACATTTTGATATGCTATTCTATTTATTGACTTCGAGCCGTTAACAGTGACGCCTCTCTGCACTGGGCTTTGCTTTATTGCGTTTTTAGCATAGAATTACCGAACAGCCTGGGTAAAAGTAGGCCGGTTGGTCCGGTACTGCTTAGGATCGAAGGATTCATGGTGCAAGAACACACATCTGATAAGGTTATGTCAATTTAACCAACACTTCATCTGCTTGCTCTAAACTGTTCTGTTTGATCTTTCATTACTGCTAGTCAAGGTAAACCTGAGCTTCCGCCAACGGGGAGACTTGCCTAACCGCTCTGTTCACACAAAGACAACACAAGGTACAGGTCATGTTAATGCATGATTAAGATGATCATTAAAGTGGCAAAATGTTGTTTTTAAAAAAGATTAAGCAATTAAAAAAAATATGTATTAAATTTATGTATGCTTATGTAATCAAAGGCCCGTAGTATTACTACACTCATGGATTCAATTAGTTTAACATCAGCTCTAGACACTAATTCTATATGTTTTTCTTTCAGTATAGACCTTAACCAAAACGAGAGATTATTCATAAGGTTATTTCCTAGAGGCATAGACGCACACACATACTGTATACATACACTTACTGCAGTTATGTCCAGAGGAATCTTGATTGGTCATCTGTCATGCTGTCTCAACAGGTGGGTTCTCTCTGATGACAAATTGTTACTGTCTGACCCTGTAAACCCGATGACAGGATGGGTAGCAAAGACATTACTGGGCGATAACACACAAGCACACACATACTGTACACTACATTGGTCCTACTGTTTTACTACAGTACACGCACTAAATTATACATGCTGTACTTATAAGGACCATCCATTACTAATAAAGCTAATTAATGCCATCGTACCCCTCAACACAAAAAATAAACATTTTGCCTTTTTTAAAAACATGTCCCAATTACCATGTACGCCCTGCACACCCAAATCATCTGCGCATATACAGTACGCGCCACTAAGAACCAGTTTCAGTATCGTCCATCATTTTTCCTTTTTATATGAGTTTAGATAACACGAACGGTCTCGTTTTAGGGCCTCCGCGTGTCAGCATCGACTTTTTTTCGCTGTGCGAAGCAGAGACTCATTTCGGTCTCAGCCGAATGACAAGCGTGGTTACACAAGGCTTCACATTTCAGCTCCAGTTTTTGACTAATACGTCTCCCAGCACAAGACAGAAAATGCCAAGCAGCAAATAGACGCCGTATATACGGCTAATTCGCGTAATTGGTTTGCCTTGGCAGCGTGTTGGCACGTCGCAGAGCGTGAAACGTCTGCATTTAATAAAAAGTAAAACCCAGGCTGGAAGGAGAGCGCGGCAGATGGACGCGGGGTACTCCCGTGATCCTGCCGACAGACCATTACATGCAACGACCAGAGAGCGAGAGAGAGAGAGAGAGAGAGAGAGAGAGAGAGAGAGCGAAAGAGCTCTGACCACAGAACTGGCAATGACTAAGCTGAACATACCGACGTGCTGAGGCAGTCGGTGCTTTGAACTCCTGAGCATGGCGTGAACAGCCTGTGTGTGAGAGAGCTGACAAGTCCTGGACTCTACAAAACAGATGTCACTGCCATTCAGTTTAAGTGGGAATGCGTGAGAAATATGCCACCCATTTCTTTTCTTTTCTTTTCTTTTCTTTTTTTTTTTTTTTAAAGTGAATTCCAGTTGAAATCCAACTGAGATACCAGTCGACCACTGGGACAAGAGATGACAGAATACGCGCACTAATAAAATTCTCCAAAGGAACAGGGTTACAGTCAGAACTAAGCATCATTTATAAAATCTGGAGACAAGAAAACTGAATGACCACCATGAGCCTGGTTTGAAAGGGTAAATCCACTGCCTGGTGATCAATTAAAAACTCGTATTATGAAAATCTTATTAAATTGCTGTTTAACACTGACTCCATACTTTACGTTTGCACATTGTTCTTACCTGCAGTAGTGTAGAAATTTCCCCACTGTGGGATGAATAAAGGTATATCTTATCTTATCTTATCTTATCTTATCTTATCTTATCTTATCTTATCTTATCTTATCTTATCTTATCTTGTCTTGTCTTGTCTTGTCTTGTCTCATTAAAAACATACATTGAGACGTTAAAAAGACATTTAAGACACTGTTGCAAGTTTTCTATGCTGGAAACGTTTCGCTCATAAATGAACAACAAGGTCGAGTTTTTAGCAAGGAATTACCTAATAGCATGAGTGAAAGTAGGCCGTTATGCTCCGGTCCTGCTTAGCATTGAAAGATTCATGGTGGTCCGGAGTACTGGAAACAGGAGAGAAAGCCCACTTTTGAAAACCGGTCATGGAAGGACGTTCAGCAAGAACACACATCTGATAAGGTTATGTCATCTTAAAAAACACCTCATCTCCTTGCTTCTAAGTTGCTCGGACCTGTTTTGAGTGCGTTTTAATCTTTTGTTACTGCTAGTTAACGCAATCTTCCGCCAACGTGCTGACAGGTTTATGTCTCACCTCACCGCTTTGTTCGCGGCTAACACAAGCTACAGAGCTAACTAGGATCTGACACAAGGCTGAATTTCTCGCTAATTTTCTAGTTTGCATGTTCTCCCCGTGTTTGGTGGGTTTCCTCCTGGTGCTCCGGTTTCCTCCCACAGTCCAAAGACATGTAGGTTAGGTTAATTGGCGTTCTCAAATTGGCCAGAGTGTGGAAATGATTGTGTGTGTGTGTGTCTGTGCCCTGCGATGGATTAGCACCCTGTCCAGGGTGTACCCCACCTTGTGCCCTAAGGCTCCTGGGATAGGCTCCAGACTCCCTGAATACAGGATTACGCGGTATAGATGATGAGTGAGTGAGTGAGTGAGTAAGTGAGGACTCCAGATTTCCATTTCACGTTAACGCCAGTACAGTTATTTAGCTGAGGTTATTCTAAAGAGGGATAAATGCATACATAGAAAGAAAGTTGCACAGGGCTGTCCACCACGTCCATGGTTTATTGTTTTCAAATTTTGGCTACATGGTACCAGTGAGAATTTTAAACTAGTTTCACCCATACTTTATAGACCAAATGTTTGTAACTAACAATGCTTGACAATGCTATAGGACGTTTTCCAGAAAGTTATCCAAAAGAAACAAAGCCTTTTAGGCAAATGAGCGTCCAAACCGACGGCACGTATGTCCGAAAACCATTCAAAACTTGTTTGCGTGAGTGAAAAGCCAAGTTCTTTTTTAGCATTTTGTGCAAGATGTAGTAAAGACATAGCATGGGTCCTGCTTTCAGTTTCTTTTTTTAAAGTAGTGACGAGAGAAACCATAAAACAAGTAAGGTTTAATGTCTATTTATTTAATATTTTACTTCTTTTACATGTCTTTCCTAAATGTTTAGATTGTTTTTCGATGCAATAATATGATTATAGTTTTGGAAATCGGTAATATTGGTAATATTTTTGGGTGGCTGGAACAGATTATATGTATTTACACTATTTTCTATGGGAAAATGCGTTTCGCAATACAAACTTTTTTTTTTTTTTAAGAATTTGTCTCCAGAATGGATTAAATTCGTATCCCGAGGTACCACTGTAATCATTTCAGTTTTATTCGGTTTGCTTTGAATACTGCTTTAAGTAATGGACAGCTTTACAGAAATATATGAAATATATACCGACTTACTGTATGAATATCATTTAAATATGATTACAATATCTCTAATGAGAAAGCAAGGTTGAACAGCGTTGAGGAAAACCTCCCTGAGACGACATAAGGAACAAATCTTGAGGGGAACCAGACATTAACGGGAAACCGTCCATTATAAAAACACGAATGTTACCCTAATCATCGACTCGCTCATAAACAAAGCATCTGTAGGAGATTTAAAAAAGATTGTATAATTAAAATAATAAACAAGACTTACTAGTAGAGTAATAAAAAAGTTTTTTTTTTTTTTTTACCCTAAACTAAGGTACAAACCAGCACTGCAGTTACACATCTCGTCACTGCCGTCACTAACGTTTCTGCCAAGCACAACATAGGTGGGTACACAACATTAATCTTCACAAGCTGACACACTAAGTGCTCACTGCAGCCTTGAACAACAGTCAAGTGTGCTTTTCACCATTAATCAACCCGCGTATAGAATGCCATGTTTACGTCTCAGGATCGAGGCACCACGATGGGTTCGGCCTCTTTCTCTCTCACCGTCCATGTTGCCTGATAACGACATCAGACAGACGAGAATGCCGTGGTCGGATCCCTCTCCCGCTGACCGCTGTGCTTTGTTCTGTGCCAGTATACTTTATCCTGCACGCTGATTAACCCTGGACGGTGTGTATTTACGTCCTGTCGCCCATCACAGGCATTTCAGCACTGCCAGCTTAAGGTTTTGCGGAGGGGAAGCATGTCCCACGTCAACCTCGACAGAAATTCCATTTGTATTTGGATCAGTCACAGGCGTCTGGTCACCGCTGGAGAAACCATTAGCTCCTCGGTAGCTTGGCTCCACGCTTTCGGGAGTGCTTTCAACAATGTTTAGGTGACCAAATATAAGCAGTAAAAAAAAGAAAAAGAAATGCCAGCCCATAATGTCGGCATGACATTATAATGGTGCCTTGATTCAGGATGCTTTTTCACCTCTGAGAACGTAAAAGGTTTAAAGAAATGTTTGACAAGGTGATGCCATGATACAGGCATATGGTAATAATCTGGCGGCATTAATGACGGGGTGTAATCAGGCGGGTTTGTGGTATAAAATTACCACAGCTACTCATCATGTGGATCTGCGGCCAGGCTAGAAAGGATTAATGAGGTATGAGCTCGGGCTTTAGGCCCAACTCACCCACTCTTTTCCACAAGGCAGACCTCAGAAGCAATGTACTGAGCCGTAGCAAAGATACGATAGTGAAGACCCTACAGCTTTTAGCGTTGCACGGTATTTGTTTTCTGATATCAAATGATGTCAATGTTTTAATCATTTAGAAGTTCCAAAGCGGCCAAATGTGATTTGATGCCCATATTGGTGATTTGGGTACCAATATGGGCATCAAATCAAATTTGGACTCTTAAGTATTTGTATAAGTGTCATGTGAAAATATACTTAAATTATTATTATTTTTTTAGGCAAGCCTAAGGCTCACCTGTGCTCTAACAGCAGTTTAATACTGTACTATGGATGTTCAAGTCAAACCGGGACTTTTGAATATCAGGACACAGTTTTGAGAATAAAAACTAACTTTATTTCTCACTAATGCACTTATCCTAGAGTTTCACTTGTGCTTGGATACCATCAAGCCAAAGTTTTCTCAGTAAGCCTGAGCCACGATCGGACTGCCTGCCTTACATCTGAAACACTGGCCTACCAGGAACTCCTTTAATGGTCCAACCATGGAAATGGAAATGGCTTGGAGTGAGGTCAGGACTATATGGGGGATGTGGAAAAAACTCCCAGCTGAGTTCCTGTAATGTGCAGGAAAGGAGGGGGGGGAGGGGGGGGGGTTAGGGTGGGCTTTTGGGCCTCACAAATAAATTCAAGAGTGTCACCCATGTCCAGTGGAATTTATTTTGTATGCTAATGATGTCAGTTTGGGCAACAGCTGAAAGCACATGTTGATACATAGGTACAGCTTAGCCTTGTACTGTTTATTTCATAGTTTGATAAGTTGGCAACTAAAAACAAACCACAGCTGTTCAGATTGCAAAAGTTCGGGGCAATAGCAGCATTTCATAAATGCCACAAATGCCTGAGTGCTGGTTCCCGCGGCAGCACGGACATCTAATAGTCTCGTTGATTATATCTATTAGTGACGGGAAAACAGGGGCCCCTGGGAACCAAATGGACACTCGTTTAAAAAAGAACTGCAGCGCTGGGACATTTCCTGTCGAAATAATGCCTCGCAAAGCAGAATCCTGTTAGAAAGGAATTGCAAAAACTGGGAGAGACACTTGGCCATACTTAAGACACAGAGCAAGAAAGTGGTTTTGCCCAAGATGGATTTACGCAGGAACGTGCATCTGGGCTCTCTCAAGCAGGGAAGCTTGTAGTAAGCCTGGAGAAGCACAACCTCATGTCCATGTCCTCGAAGTCTAGCATTCCCGTTACATCTGTGTATTTCTGAAAGAATACGATTATGGTCAGGATTACATTTTCCATAATGTTACTCTACCCACAATAATTTATTTTCCAACCAATGTGAACAAACATTTCAGTGTTTTGTTTTTTTTGGTAGCGTACAGTATGGTAACCGCTTTTTGTCCTGCGGTGAAACTGGAGCCTATCCAGGGAACACTGGGAGTGAGGCAGGAATATCCTGCATTGGACTCCAGTCCATTCAATGCCCACACACATTAACACACTCAATTACACTTAGGGACAATTTAGAACCACTTATCCACCAGCATGCTTTTGGGAGGTAACCAGAGAACCCGTAGGAACCCAGAACAGACAAGTGAAAGACGTACAAAACACAGAGAGAAACGTGAGCTCGGGACCGAACCCAGAAGCTTTAAAATTGAAGTAAAATGCTGCTACTGTAGTAGTAATTTAGTTTTAAATTAGTGAACACCACCTTTATTATCAGCAGTGCACATGCAGAAATGCATAGCGCAGATACTGTACCAGAAGTGTGACTAGTAGTGTACAGTATATACTGTACATCAGTGCAAATGTTGGCATTGTGAAACTTAAAAATGTAAGTGATGGTAAATAAGTATGATAAACAAAAGTATGGTATGTATGGTAAGTATGGTAAACAAAATTCTGCTTGTTTGTTTGTGGGCGATGTTTGTCCAGGAAGACAGTAGCCAGCATCATCATCAACTTTTGTGTCACAGCATGATCGCGTCTAAAGCGTTCCTCGGTGACTGTAACAGTAGACAGCGTCGCCAACACTCGGGTATTTATATACATACACACAATAAGGTACCCCGGCTCCGCCCGCATGCAGATACAGGTGACACCCGCTAAACCGGCCCCTGCTACATCGGCTGCCCGCTCCACCTGACACCCAGGGGTTAATGACGCCTGTTACCGCCGGTGAGGAACGCTTGAGACACGCTCTTGCTATGACACAAAATTTGATTATGACGCTGGTCACTGCCTTCCTGGACAAACAAGAATACATATTTATACATATTATAATGCCAAAAGTATTCACTCACCCATACAAACCATTGAATTCAGGTGTTGTAATCACTTCCATTACATCAAAATCAGACCACTTCTACAAACATTTGTGAAAGAATGGTTCGTTCTCTGGAGCTCAGTGAATTCCAACGTGGTACCATGATAGGATGCCACCTGTGCAATAATCCAGTCATAAGTTTAACAGTCAACTGGTATTATAACGAAATGGAAGCGATTCAGAACGACAGGAATTCAGCCGTGATGTGGTAACCCATGCAAAACCACAGAGCAGGGTAAGCGGATGCTGAATTGCATAGCTCACAGAGGTTTCACAGAGTCAATAGCTACAGACCTCCAAACTTCATGTGGCCTTCAGATTCGCTCGAGAACAGTGCCTACAGATCTTCATGGAATGGGTTTCCATGGCCGAGCAGCTGCATCCAAGCCCAACATTAATGTAACGCACTGGACACTGGACACTAGATCAGTGGAGACGTGTTCTCTAGGGTGACTAAACACACTTTTCTATCTGGTAATCTGAAGGACGAGTCTGGGTTTGGCAGGTGTCCAGGTGAACGGTGCTTGTCTGGCTGCATTGTGCCAAGTGTAAAGTTTGATGGAGGGGGGATTATGATATGGGGCTGTTTTTCAGTCATTGGGCTCAGGCTCTTAGTTCCAGTGAAAGGAACTCTTGATGCTTCAGCATTTTGGACAATTCCATGCTTGTCAGCTTTGTGGGAACAGTTTGGGGACGGTTCCTTCCTGCACAAAGCAAGGTGCATAAAGACATGGATGAGCGAGGTTGGTGTGGAAGAACTTTGACTGGCCTGACCTCAACTTAACAGAACAGCTTTGGGATGAATTAAAGCGGAGACTGCGAGCCAGGCCTTCTCCAAATGCAATTCTGGAAGAATGATCAAAAATGACCATAAACGCACTCCTAAACTTTGTGGAAAGCCTTCCTAGAAGAGTTGAAGCGGTTAGAGCTGCAAAGGGCCGACGTCATATTAAACCCTATGGATTAAGTATTGGATGTTTTATAAGTCTCGATGGATATAGTAGACCAAAATACCAACAAAAAATAAATAAATAAATAAAATGCAGTGAATATTATATACCAATCTACCACATGTCCAGTGACTACAGAATGAAAAATGTTATAAAGTGGGAAAGAGATATAAGCAGGCAATGTATATTAACCCCAACAGGAAATTGATACTGAACAATTGGTATAACTGAACATCAAAGTGACATATTATCTAAAACAGTGCTACCATGGTGTGAATTAGCTAACGATCTGCTTAGCTAGGCTGGCTCACTGACCTATCTTGAGGCTTACTGTGGTAGTGATGAGCTCAGGAATCACATAACTTCCAAATCATCGTCATGCTATTTAAAAGACATAGACGCATTAACACTTCAGCTCCTCTGTCTCGATCATCACTCCTGCTGAGTCAGCATTCCGCACATGGAGTGTACACTTCCGTAGGTCACGCTCCGATGAAACTCAAATATATTGTGAATTGGTGCTCGCGTGCTATGGACTAATGAAGTTAGCGTGGACGATGGGATCTGCGACAGTCTGGGGGGGGGATCACTTGCTGTCTGCGGTTACGGAAACACGGCTGTAACTATACAGTACAATGAGCGCTAATTATCCCTTGATAGAAACAGGGGGGGGAGGGGAGAGGGGGGGGGGCTGATTAATGCTGTTGGCTGTACTGTCATGCTGGAGTTAGATTTGGCTCTGGTGGCTTATGTTTTTGTCCTAAATTTAAGTTTATTTAGCACTGTGGTTTCTGGCTTGCTGACGTCCAGACTTTGTTAGAGAACAAACAGATTACTGTGAAATATTCTGCCTTGTTTTCCAATGTGTACTTCAGTAATTTGTCAAAATTGCTAAAAGATTGCATACGAGAACATGGGCGTAGCTGTTTATAAACGACTAATTTCATAACAAAATGAATGCAATTTCCTCCCAAAGGTTTATGCCTTGTCAAGCATTATGATGAAACTGTTGTGAAGAGTTACATTATGTACTGTATGATGCAAATAGAACAACCAACATGCTCAGCGTTTCTCCATTTAGTCATCTTCAGTAACCTATACGCTGTAACATTAACACGACATAACGTTAACGTATCAATCATATGGCGGCAGGGTCGCTTAGTACTGTAGTTAGCACTGTTGCCTTGCACCTCCAGGGTCTGGGTTCGATTCCCGCCTCGGAGTCTCTGTGCATGGAGTTTGCATGTTCTCCCCATGCTTGGTGGGTTTCCCCCAGGTACTCTGGTTTCCTCCAGCAGTCCAGAAACACACAACTGGCGATCCCAAATTGTCCGTATTGTGTGAATGCATGTGTGAATGTTGAGCGGAGGACCAACCGTGGTCGTAAAAATAAATAAAAACAATGGTCGCAATGGCCTCCACAATCCCTAGTAGGACCTCCGAGGTTCCTAGATGGATGGATGGATCAATCATATACTAGTAAACTGGTGAAAAGATGGGCGTTCAAGGCTCACACCAGTCCAGCCTGTTCAGTCCGATCCTACAGAAAAGCAAATGCAGCATAAATCGCTGATAAAAGTCAATGCTGTCCACGAAAGAAAGGCACAAGAACACTAAGTGCATCACAACCCACTGTGCACAAGGTCCAGCCTGCAAACTCCCCATATCCCAGTCCGATTGGTACACATGGAATGCATCAGGCAAACAAGTTGATCCGAAGAATCCTCAACCTGCACCAAAGGATCCACTGCCAATGTCCACCAAACGTACTGTTGAAACACACCCCATTTGTGTCAAAGCCACTCTGGTGGCCCAAGGTGAAATCCAAAACCTACAGTAGGTAGCTGATCTGTGTGTGTGTATTCTGGTCAGGGTTTCAGATCCACCTCATATCCCACGACAATAGGCATAAGTAAGGATCACACCCAGGATACCACGATGGCATGCCAGCATCATCCATCCGTACTATACATTTACACCTTACCATAGCCGCTTCACATACGAGCTTGTTTTTAAGGATGAAAACCATGTGGAGACACATTCCTAGAAACAGACCGAAACCCGAGAACAGGCCCAAACCAAGGCCTTAAAGCTGTTAGGCACCAATACTAACCACTGCACCACTATACCCTTCATGTGTTTAATACAATCTGTATGGAAAACTTTAAACGATTGAAACTGCAAAGAAAGACAATAAATCTCTGCCATACTTGATCCTGAAACAATAAATCCAGCAGCCTCAGAAACAACCTTTACATCAGCTACTCCAAAAAATAGTCTAAACACACAGACCAGATGTGAAACGAAGTTCTGAACTTGAGAACCGTTACATGAATTATGTAACTTGAAAACCAATCCAACAGAAAATCAAACCAAATACATCACGGTGCTGTTTATCTGTCCGGTCGTCTTCCTGACTATATTTGGATAATAAGGCATTTAATTAAATGTGATTGGGTGCTGCGTTGAATTTCTGACGAACACTCGCGTACTGTATACGGTCAGCGCATCATCCGTTGTAGGAAGCCTTAAATAGCCTGAGAGAGGAGTTGAGTGCTGGTCAGGAATGTGGTGCAACCTGAACATCATGAAAGTTCTGAAAGAGATGTGTAGAAACGATAAAAATGAAATTTCAGAGTGGAAGAGCATCAGTATCTTTAATTTTTTATTTTTTTTTTTTTTGGTTTGTTTTCCAGGGTGTCAGCAGGGCAAGAGTTCAAAATAAAGGCGCTTCAATCAAATACAAATGAAATGCCATGCACATCGAGCACATTTTTTTTTCTCGATTGCATGAATATAACAGAATATTCCTGTAATGATGACAAAAAAAAAATATGACATTATTAAATAATTTGTCCGGTTGTTTCAACATATTCTAAGATGAACTTTAAAAGCGTCCTTGAAGATCCATGAAAGAAAAACTTGAGCTTTGATCTCGGATGTTTCTGTTTACATCCTGTTTCTCTTGTCTGATGTGAAGTGAGCAGTCCTCAGTCCCCTTATGATAAATTGAGTGTATGATGAGTAGTGCTTGACCAAAGAGGAGCCTTACACACCAAACACATCAGGGAAGAAACATCAGAGGACATGATGCCTTACCGGACATGTTTCAAATTAATTCCAGAACAAAGAACAGTTCCTGGCATAAATGACTATTTCAGTTTTATTTGTTTATTTATTTATTTTTGAAAATACAGTAATCCAAACAAAAACATGGATCCTGTAAATCATAAACTGATGAGCTTCTTCTTGTCAGTGTTCCTCCCCCCTGCTGAGCTCCGCATGCCGTGGATATCAGCGCCCAACATGTCTCACGGAAGTACAGTGCTGATTTACAAACTGTTATGTTTGTTTAAATTGACACACATCCTACTTGGATTCCGGTCTTGTCTTCTTCCCAGTCTCGTCTCCCTACAGTAAGTCATCCCTGTCATCATTGATCACAGCTGTTCCAAGTTTTCCCCTTTGAGTTGGCGATTCAAGTAATTCTTTCTTCTTTCTTTTACAAAGTCATATATATATATATATGATAAAAAGTATATATATATATATAAAAAAAGTTTGACCTCACAACAAGTCCACCAAACAAATGAAATTAATATACAAACAAATCAGTGGAATCTTTAACGGAGACAATAACCAACCAGAAGTTTAATCAACTTATACTGTTAATTAATGCCAATTTTCTTTTCGATAAAGAATATTTATGTAAACAGGTGTTTTTTTTTTTCCTCAAATGATTTTCCCCCATATAATCGATTTCACATGAAGGATTTATTTTCTTTATCTTCTCATTTTCATATCTAAGCCTCACCCATTATTTATTTTCACAAATGACTTTCTTTTTGTTTACACATTATTTATTTCCATTTTTTCCCCCTCCAGGCTCAACTGATTCATATGATGTCTCATGTTGGTTTATGAGTCAGGTTTTTATTTTCAGTCAGTTTGGATTGTAAGGTTTATGGGATTAAAAAAAAAAATAATAATCCATAATTACAGTACATGTACTGTACAGTATGTCAGCGGCTGAGAGATTAAACAGGTGTTAAGTGCATAAGACTTAGTGAAAATTACGTTAAGACAGGAAACGAATTAAGAAAAAGTAAGAATATATTGTAAATTAAATTGCTAGATTGTGCCTGTGTGCTTCTGCATGCTAAAGAGAAAGTAAAAAACAAACAACAACAACAACAACAACAAAATTTTGCAGAAACATACCTTTGGTCCCACAGAGGAGGGGTTTCTGTTAAAATGCGGCTAAGTGCAATTCTAATTGTCCGATTGGCTGAAGCGCGGTTCCCACAGCCCATCATTGGGTGATAAGTCACACAGAATGGGACTTGGTGATAAATCGTGTTGGCATAATAAAAAACAGATTGCCGTGTGTCAACAATAGCCTCATGTAACTTCCCTCCTTCCCTCCCTCCGCTTCATCCCGCTGTTTCCCATTGTCTTCTCCAGCAAAAACAGCCTGTCACATTGCCCTCGATGCTGATAACTTCGCTAGACGAAATGCAGCCTTGTTTGTTCAGCCATTATGAAAAAGCAACATTTTCTCTCAGACTTTAAAAGTCGAGAAGTCCCACGCTTGCTTGTTGTGTACCGGCAGTCTATAAAAAGAGAAATGGGGGGGGACAAGACTTCCAGCCAACAATCTCTGTATAATATCGTATTAATCGTTGCCATTATTGTAGATTGCTTGGAGGGAGCTGCTGATAGGGTTGGCCTGACGAAGGAAGCATGTGGTGTGACTTACTGTAGAGATGGTCCTGAGCAAAGCCTGATCCCTAGGCAAGTCAGGAAGAGGACGGATCAAACACTTCTGCATGATTTTGGAAGCCATCTCTGTTCGAGCTTTCGCTCCATTTCACTATACATTAACCTTTTCACCTTTCGCGTGGAATTTATTGTGTCACGCACCCGTACCACTAAACCAGGAAAAGAATCTCCCTGGCGAGGCAGAACAGACATGCTTGGAAAGAAATGCCTGGCATCCGGCAGGTCATGAGTGGTCTAGCGCTCAGATGAAAGTTCTCTTACGGCAAAAACCGCCCCAGGAGAACACGCGGACCGTGCTCACACAGATAATCCACACGTAGACACAACCGTGCATTGTTGCACCAGAGCCTCTGTCGCCTGACAAGCATCCAATCCTCGTCACTCCAGCCTCATTTAACTATGTGGGTCTAAATAAAGACCCGAGTCCAGGGGAAACATTTTCCTGAGCCATAGGAAATGGAATAACCTTGTTACAGGATACTATGTGACATCACCACAGGTGAGTCCTATGCAGACTATATTCAAATCTGATCTGACACAAATCTGATGTTTTTTCATATCCGATCTGAGTCACTTTCGTACGTGGTCTTAGATCTGAT